>CM053785.1:29960000-30042500 GCA_028749045.1 Cupressus sempervirens | reverse complement strand
TTGTTCATACCTTTAGTCCATGTATCCTTGGCTGATTTAGCAGAGGTAAGAATCACACATAGGACATATGATATAATCTCAACTGCATTAAGGTCAGAGTATAAAAATTTAGAATAAGTGTCCTTGGCCTTGACACATTCCTCCAACTGTTTCTCAATAATAGATGGTTTTAGAGCAATAGACTCTCTAAAATCTGATACTCTCTTCAAAATTTGTACCTTCCAAAGTTTTAGTTTCCTGATATCATTATGAATACTGGCCACTTGTCCTTCAAAATCATCAATTTTACTAGAATGGTGTTGTATTTGGCTAGATACCCTTAGTCAACTTGTGAGATAGAGTACACTTGATGTACAATATCTTGCCATCCTATTGACATTTCCAAAGTTCCTTGATACAAGTATCAAGACTTATCAAATCATTCTTAATATTTTGACAAATAGTGCTAAACAAGCTAGCATCATATGAGATATGTGCCTTTATTTCTACAAAATTCAATACATTTGTGAATTCCTCATTGAAATATTTTAGCACTACATGTGCCCTCTATTCAGGATCTACCTCTGTGTGTTGTACCATTAGAGTACTATGTAATCTGTCAGTAACATCCATCAAGGTTCTCTGTAGCCTCTTCATTGTCTTATTCTTTTGAATAAGCTTTGACAAAGATGAGATCAGGCCAGTTTGATCATCATCATTTGTTGTTAGGCTAGCTAACAAAAGAAGAGTAGATGAACTAGAAGGTTTAGTGTCATTTTCCCTTTGCTTCTTTTCAGCTACCTCTTTGACTCTTCTTTCTTTTTCCTCTTTCTCTTCTCTTTCCTTTCTTTTTCTCTCTTCTCTTCCTCTTCTAATCTTTTCTTCTTATCTTCCTCTGTTTTCCTTTTCCCCTCCTCTAGTAACCTCTTCTCCTCTTCAATTTGTCTCAATTGTTCTTCAATATCTTTGGTGTGAGGTTCATTCTATTTAGAACTCTCAAACAGGTTTGTATCATCAATGTTAATGGTAACATTGGTCTGATCTATCTGCATTGTGTCACCACTCATTGATACTTCTGAGGTTCTAGGTGCCGGTTAAGATGCTGCCTTAGATTCTATCAACATCTAACTTATAGTTGCTGCAGTTTCACTTCTTATTTTATCCTTCTCACCCACCATAAAGAAAAATGGTCCTACCTTGCTTCTCAAGTAAGGTGCTAGATTGTTCAACAATCTCTTGATTTCTTCTTCATCACTAGTCTTGCATATTGTTCTTACATAGACTTTGGAAGTTCTATGTCCTCTTCTCTAGCTGGTGCCTTCTTTTCAATGAGTCTGTCATAGACTTTCTGGTTTACTATGCCTTGAATATCTTTAAGTTTTAGATTATTGGCTATTATGCATCTCATAGTAGAGATATCAATCTGTTCTTTCTCAAAATTGTTATACAAATCATAAAAAAATTTCATCTGAACAAAGTCTCCTTCATTAGCAATAGCTGAATTTATCTTCTCTATCTTCGACTTCCAGGGTTGTCGAGCTTTTCCTGCTGACTACTTGGAAGTCGTTATCTTCTCTGCCTATTTAGCTTCTTGTTGTTGTTGTTGTTGTTCTTTACTAGACTCAACAATTGTCAACAATGTCTTTTGTCTATTCCCTGGTCCAGTGGCTTGTTGTTTAACCCTTTTTGTCTTTGTTGTCATAGCTTCCACTAATCTCTCTGATTTCCTCTTTGGCTCACTTCTTTGAACATCTGATACTGCTGCATAATGAATGCTATGTTCTAAAGATGTCTCTACAATAAACATTGACAAAGGTTGCACATATGTTATACCTTGTTTCATGGTTTTCCTTACTACCTGTGACTCACTCTCAGTCATACCAACTTTTGATAAGGCTTTCTTCATTATTATTTCTATCTTCTTGTGAGATGCCTTCTCCAAGGATGTTTGATGAATTGATTGGGTAATCTCATCATAGGTTCCAAATCTATATTCAACTTGGTCCTTCTTTGATTTCAACAATAAATCAATGTATCCAACTACTGTTTCATCATTCAATTCATAACCTAAGGGATCAAGAAATGTTTTTTGAGGTTATACTACTTGAATATAAGTAAAATCTTTATCAACCATAACACAAATATCTTCTTTAAGGGTAAAAGTACAAAGTTGTGTCACCTTTTAGGCTGACTTATCAGAATGACTACATTTCAATATTTCTATCTAAGAATCATTTTTTTTCAAACATATGATCTAGATAAATTCATTCTAGATAAGTTATATATGGTCTCACACTTTTCCAATTGAAAATGTCTATTAAATGAACGTTTTATACTAGTTTGTATCCAATTACTAAAGAAATAAAATTATTTTAGAAAATATACATTTCAATAACTCTTACTATTTTTTATGATATTTTTTTAATAACATATAAACACCATTTTATAGAGCTCAAAGTCAAGAATATTCTCATATAGAGTTTATAGTATTTTAATTAGACATAGTATATTGTAATTACAAAATTTTACAAGCACGTATTTTAACACTCGAAAAGATATCGATTTTGAGAAGGAGAAAAATATTAAATGATATCAAAAAATTTAAAAATTATATGGCATTCTAGAGGAGAGAGTCCTTTTATAGAATGTATAATTTTTCTTTTGGTAAGAATATATTTATTTTGAAAAATGTGGTGGGAGATGAAAACTATTGATTTCGTTGAGTTGGAATTTGAATCATTATAAAAAAGAAAATATAGGTCTAATGCCAATTTTTATTTTTGATTGTTTTGTGGTTGGAACTAGACCCCTAATTTTTTAGCATTTTTCAGCAACTAAAAAATTATCTATAAAAATTAGGAAAATATATCAATTCTTATTCCAAATAATTATTAAAAATTATAATCATAAAATTTATCTATTTCTACACATTTCATTAGTTTACTTCATTTTCAAATTCTAAATAATAATACTAGTTTTATGTTATTGAAGGTGAATAATCATACTTTTGTTAGCCTTTTCCTTTACAAAAGGGTGACACAAGCTTTTGCTTTTACCCTTAAATGTATCTACAATTGTAGGTGCAATTCCAAATCTTTGCCTCATTTCATTGTAAAATATTTTCATTATTAAGTTTCCACTATCCAGTATTTTATCTGATGGATGTCTTCTACACACATATGTGATTTTCTCCATTGTACACCTCTTACTACTTATAATCACTGTGACTAAAAAATATGGAAATCTCTTAAGTACATGTGATTGATTAGTGATTGAAATCTAAACACACCATTCTTAGTCCTTTTGATCTTTTCTAGGTTCTCAAGAAGTTGCATTCTTAGAATTTCACTAAGGTTAACTTGTTCCTTCTCAACACATATTTTGTATGCTGCATAGATAAATCTGGCTAATAATTCATCAATCTTGGAACTGTACATATAGAGTAGGCAATGATTCTACTAAAAAATCTTACACCATCTTGTTTAATGGTGCATATCACCATGGCCATTTCATTATAAACTACCTTTGTATAACTCTCAACCATCTTCTTAACCAATTTCTCACCTATAGGTACACTGGCTTCTTTACAAAGACCAGTTACCTCATGAATAAGGTCGGCTAAAAATCAACTACACTATCTTGCATCCATAGTTTTCCATCATGTATTCTACTTAGTATGATCTATGTCCACTCATCTATGTCCAATTCTTGGTAGAAATGATATTTGAATAGGTCTAGTTCCTTCAAGTGTTCAAATCCAAGTTTCATAGTCATATCATGATTAAAGACTAGTTCCATGTCCTTGCTCATATACTCACTCCCAATAGATTCAAACTTATTGGTAATATAACTTCCTATATCTTCCAAATAAACTACATTGTTTAGAGTAATGGATAATGCTACATTAGGGTTTCCTTCTATGGGTTTCATGGAAACAACCTTCAATTTCAGTCTCTCCTCACTTTCAACATTGTGAAGTACTGACATATCCATGATTCTATCAAATATGAACTTTTATTGAATAAATTTTGGGAAAAAATGATAAAATACCTCATTTTGAAAATAGGGTTTTCTTTGAAATTGCCTTCTCAAGTTGCTTCTGAGTGCTCTATAGTTCTGATGTGATCACAATGAAGTGAAAATCAAGTCTGTACTCCATTTATTTCTTCAACTCAAACTTGCATTAATTGCATACTTTTCAAACACAAAATAGCTTTCAATTACATTTTGAAATCAGATATCTGCTCAAGATCTTCTATCTAATTTTCAGATGCTATCTAAGGCTTACTATAGCTTCCTTCCATCATGACAATGCTCCACGAAAATTCACTTCACAAAATTCTCTGCAAAAACATAGTTTTCATCTTCTGCTATAGAATTAACTTTCTCTATAATAACAATAATTCTTAATTCCTTTATAACTAGTTTAGATAAGCTCCAAATTACAAGTGAGCTTAAGTACCATCTAAACATATCTCGATACACCTTTTCCCAACTTAACTACCCATAATTCGATCTCTAAATGAAGGTTTCAAATTTTGGTGCTATGTTCAAGCTTAATTCAACTTAATTGCATCAAACTCGATTGCTGACTTTGATCTTCCTATCTCCTCATCATCTAACTTATCTTTTGAGATGTCTAATCCTTTTACAAATGCCGCATTGAGTTCTTCTCAAAGTTCATTGACTACATTTCTTTGTTCTTCATTGTCTTTCTTAGTTCCAAAGTTCCTCTCATGGCTGCTTCTGTCATTTCCAATGTTTTTGTCTATTGTGCAATAATTTTTTTTATGTCCAAAGTTGTTGCATAACTGACATACTGGTGTTCTACTTCTAGGATTCTACTGATCATCAGGTGCATGAAAATTCCAAGCTATGTGTCCAAAGTTATTACACTTATAACACAATTTGTCTTCTTTCTTCATAAGGTCTTCCTTCTCTTGATGTCATATCATTAGATCTTCTTCTATCTATAGGGTTAGTATTTCTAGACATTCTACTATTCCTTCTATCATTATTATATTTAGGTTTCCTACAATCAATTGCTTTATGACCCATACCATGACAATTATGACAATAAAAATCTACAACATGATTAAATGACTTATTTTTACAATCTCTTTTCATATGACCTATTTCATTACATGAAAACAGTTACCTCTAAATTCATACCTAGTTTCCTTAGGAGATTCCACTTTCTTTTGTTCATCCAACATCTCAACTTCCTTATCTTGTCCAACTTCTTTAGGTTTATTAGAAGATTGATTAGTTTCATTCTTATCATTAGATTTATCATTTTCTTTAGATTTGATCTAATCTCAAGTTTCTTTGTAGACATGTTAAATAGATAACCAAGACCAGTCTTATCATAAGTATGTCTCTGTATTGACATTGAATCATCAAGCTTTTCTCTGCTAGAATAAAACTTCTCAAGTTGTTTCTTGCACTGAGTTACTTCACCTTTCACAATGGTATTGTATTTATGAAGTTCTTCATGATCTCTTTCAATGTTTCAAGCTCAGATGTCTTATTTTCTAGACTCACTCTACAATTTGCATCCTCAGTCTTTAAATGAGTTTCAACTTTGCTAGGATCACTCCTCAAAGTTAACTTCAGAATCGTAATCTTCAATTCATGCTTTAAAATCTTGTACTCTGTCTTCAGCTTTGAATAATCATCATCAGTAGTTTTAGATTTAGTAGATTCAGGATTGGATTTGAGATGTTTAATCTTTTCCTTCAATTGTCCAATGTATACTTTGAAGCCTTCATATCTATCCTTCATCTTATCTCTTTCTTTAGTAAGGAGATCAATCTGTTCAAGTGCCTCTTCAAGGTTCTTCATCAATTGTTACACATCCATAGTGATCTTACTCAATCTGTTAAGCCTCTTTTGAGTAACTATGCTCTGATTAGAAATAGGAATTACTGAGGGGAGGTGGGGGTGGGGGGGGGGGGGGGGGGGGGCGTTGAATCAGTAATCTACAAACTTTAGTTTCCAACTAGATATTATTAGTTACTTTAAACCACACATAAAAATGTAATAAAGAAATGATGAATAGTGAAAATAACAATGCACAAAGATAACTCATAACACCATATTTTGTTAACTAGGGAAACCTTGGCCAAGGAAAAACCCTGGTGGGGATGATACCTAATAGATAATATACTAATATATATGTTCCTTGTTAGTGGATGGACCTTGTTAGGAGTCAATGAGAAAATTCAATATAGAGAGTCCCTATTAGGAGACTTTGAATCCCTATTAAGATATTCCAACCCTATTAGGAGTTGTAGTATAGTAGATGTAAGATGATCCCACTGCCCAAACATGCACTTCCAATTACAAGAAGAGCTCACTGCCCAAACAAGTAATTAGAATTTTGGAATGTAGGTACTATAACTTCTTCCTTAACTGATATTTGATCTTCAACTTGATCTCAAATCACAAAAATAACTTTACAAAACTTCACATATATCACTTTCACAAAAGTTCGCATATAATTGCCTAACACAGCTACTACACTTGCACACACATCTTATCGCAAGATGTCCTTTGTGTAAATACCATGCCTTTACACAAATTGCTGCTAGGTCATCTAAGACCATAATAAACTTTTCCAACATAGAGTAAACATCTAGGATGTTGGCCCTAATTGGACATGTAATTATTTTGTAAATAGAATAATTCGTTTCCTTTAATTCCACTGTCATGTTACATTGATATAACATGAATAACTATTTTTTGTACAGTCTGTATTGACTTCTAAGGTTATACACATCATCATCAAAATGTATACTATCTCCATCTAACTTCGCTAGTCATAATATGACATCAACAACAAGTTACATACATAACAATACACTATTGTATACCAAATTCATACTTAGATAATTTTTTGAGTACCAAAAGCTAAGTATCTTTATTTCTAAGGTTTCCTATAATAATGTACATCATGTGTTGCCATAAATGACAACAATTACATATCTTCATTAGCCAATTGTCAATAGGTATTACATGCAGTATTGTATGCCTCCAGTGTGCAGATGCCTTGGACATAGTTAGGTAGTACTTAACTATTTTAAGACATTATATGTTAACTCACGAGGCTTATTACCTTACAGAATCCTCTCACCAAATCACCCAAGATGGCTAGAATATCTAGCTGAGCACCTCCTATATTGATCAATTTCTTGAGTTCATCTTTGACATAATTTTGATTATGTATAAGAGGATTATATGTTTCTTCATTGTTGCCAATATCTATGTTAATTCTAAATATGTACTAAGTGGAATCTGAAAAAAATGTATTTGAATTCTATGTTGGGGACATAATCATATTTTATTCCTTAATGTTGGATGCAGTAATGAGGGTTTTAGGTTAGCCCATGAGAGAGCATTTGAGTTGTGAACATAAAATTGGGAATGATTTATGTCATGTTTTTTTAATATAAAATTTATATCTAAAATTATCTTCACATTGTGTTGTAACTTTGGCATACGTGTTTGAAGTGGTTCCAAATAATAAAACAATGACATTACCTCTAAACCATGAAAAGGATGTTGAAGTGGTTCCAAATAATAAAACAATGACATTCCTCTAATCCAAAAAAAATAAAAATAAAACTCACTCAACCCGTGGTAAGTGACAAGCCATAATTTAGTTCAATTGGTGTATATGAGCAATGTTAGTATGCCAATAGAGACCAAATTTAAATAAAGCTTCTACAAACTAAACAAAATTCATAAACTTCAAGATAGACTAAGATGAGTCTCAATTGAGAATATGAGCCATTAATGGGCTCTCTCAATGAGAAGCTCTCTTGTTGAGTGGCTTTGTCTAAATAGATAGGATGTATGCTCAAGCTTATGCTTCAAAAAGGGCTTCAAATGGAGTTGGAGTTTGTGTGTGAGTGTATGGTTTTGATGTAAAATGGCTTCTTAAAATGGCATTATGACTTTACTTCATGGATTGTGTTAAAATGGCTTGGGAGAGGATTCCTTAAATAGGCAAAGGGCTTGAGGGATTGAGGGCTAAGATGCAAGGATGGGGAAAAGCTCATGGAGGGCTCAGATTGAATGAGAGGAGAGCACATGGATTGTGCTTCCTTACAACCAATCAGAGAGTGACACATGTCATAGGGTGAGAGGATGGAGGAAAGGGGAAGGATGAGTCAACAAAGGAGGCTCAAGGGATAAAAGCTTCATAAAGACCCTCATAATGGCTTGTAAAAGCAATGAAAGGGCTTGGAAGAGTCATTTATGACCTTGTGGGCTTCATAAAGTTTTATGGTTGGGATATTTTGAGGGAGATGAGAGGAATTTCGACTTGGGCTTGATTAAGAAGGTTTTAAGCTTGCTTAAGCTTGTGCAAATTATTAGAGGATGGATTAGGATGGTTTAGGATTAGCTTAGGGATAGGCAAGTGGATGACATTTAATGAGGGTGGGTGAAGGAGGAGATATTTGTTAACTTTGGGTTGGGTTAGTAAGTCTTAACCCATGTTTAGGGAATGTGACAAGGTTAGGAGGGGATTGGGATTAGGTTTAAAGACATCTTCTAGAAGAGTCTAGACTTTGGATGAGGATAAAGACTTTCTAGAATAGTCTAGAACTTCCTAGGATGAGGATGAAGACTTTCTAGAAGAGTCTAGAACTTCTTAGGATGAGGATAAATTAGATTTTTAAGAAATAAATAAAGTTTTATTTATTTCAAGGGTTTGGGTTGAGGAGATATTTATTAAAACTTTTTTAATAAACATGAGGATTAATATTTAATCTTAATTAAATATTTTGAGTTGGGATTAGGGGTAGGAAATGATGGGATTAGCCTTTAATCAAAACTAAAGAAGGATTAGAAGAATTTGGAAGAGGTTAGTGGTCTTAAGGAAATTGGCCAAGTTTTGGGCAAAAAATAAATTTTTAATTTATTTTGGATTTTTTGGTCAATTTATTAATTAAATAATTAATAAATAAGAAAATAATGTTTAAATAAGATTTAAACATTTTTGGGAGGGATTCCTTAATTAAATATTTTTAATTAAGATAAAGGGATTTAATGGCATAAAAATTAATAAATAAATTAAATAAATAATTAATTAATAAATGATGATGTCATCAATTTTTTTTTTTCAGAAAATAAAAATACTTTATTTCCTAAAGGATTTAGGTGTCTACATTTTGCCCCTCTTTGATGTGGTGCCGCAAGTGGCATGACATCAAAGATAAGAAAATAAGATGCCTAAGGCTAGAGCAGAAGAGGAGAGAATAGACTGCGAGATGCCCCCTCAAGAAGGTGGCGGGGAGAGAAAGTGAGCCTCGAAAGCTTCTTGAAAAGTACAAGAATTCGAGATGAGCAAGGACAATCAGATTGGCTTAAGAGAAGAGGTTTAGTTAGTTAAAACTCTCACTACGGAAGAATGATAAGGGAGAATCAGAGGCACAAGAGGAAGCAAGCTTAAGATCTTAGGGATTGTAGAGGATGAAGGAGCGAAGCACTATAAAAAGGAATCTAGGATCGGGAGATGGATGATGGGATGATAAAGCTGATGCAACAGGATTTCAAAGAGTCAGATTAGCGGAAGATGGGTTTCGAAGATCCCTAGGACTAGGATTGTAGAGCTCGAAAGATGAGGCTTGGTGGATTGATTGGATTGGTGGATCCCTAAGAATAGGATTGTGGATCCCTAAAGCTAAAAGTGCAGGTTGATTCAAAGAGATACTGATGCATAAGCTGGGGTAGGAGAGATAGATGCTGGATATGGATGGGGGATAATGGAGATGAAGGGAAACCATTGAAGCTTTTTTGAGCAGGGGGATACTTCAAAGAGAAGTACCACCATGTAGTTGAGCACTAGATTTGCTATAGGACTATTGGTTAATTGCCAAGGTTACCAAGAACATCAAGGCCTTTTCACCAACTGTCCAAAGGATTGAAAGACTGACTCAAAACAAACACGCAAAGATTTCCCTAGCATCACACATGAATCCTAGAGGAAGCAGCGTGGAATCGACACTGGGTAACCCACAAGCATAAAAGAAAAACAAACAAAAGACTTGATCAAGACCTTACACTCAGATTGCCCCATTCGCAGTATACCATGATATGGAAGATCATGGCAACCTTGAGGAGGGAACAAGGATATTGCTTGAAAAAGATACTTCAAGACCCAAAAGGGAAGATTCCAAATCAAAAGAAAGAGAAAATCCAAAAGAGAACCGTTTGCCAACGAGATGGGTAGGATGAGGTACTAACGGACCAAGATTAGATATGTGGAAAGCTATATCCTGCAAGGATCTATCAGAGAGCACCTAAGCTGATGGATTTTGGATGAGTGATGCGTCTAGCAAGTTGAACTAAGAAGGATAACACTTTGGTGATAGGAGATCTAGCTAAAGGATGCATTGGAATAGCTAACCAAGGGTTGTGTGATGTGTGCAAGATGTTGATCAAGGAGGAACTGACACAAAAGTTGGATAGATACAATGGTACTAAGCTAAAGAGGATGTACAAGTTGACGAACCAAGATATGTTACAAATGTACAAGGTTGTTCATGTTTTGGTTTTTGTGAGATGGAAATGTTCGTGAAGGGTGGGATGTCTGCAATAGTTGATAGGTGGATAGGTAGATGGTTTGTGAAAAGTTGAAGGAAAATGGGATTCTTTGTGTGTATGTGATAGGATACAAGCTAGGATACAAGATTTGGCATATAATACAAGCTGGAATATGGTACAAGCTTTGGACAAGATTTGGATATACAAGCTATGATACAAGGGATGATACAAGATTTACAAGCTGAGGTACAAGATTTACAAGCTGTACAGGAGGTATTTACAAGCTTCATTAGATTTTGGATATTTGATCGGAACACCAAGGGAACAAGCAGGTGTTTTATTGGATTGGTGAATGGATGGATGAAGGATAGGATATTGATAAATAATGGATTAGTCTTAGTATACAAGGTGCCTGAATTACCAGGTTTTCACCAAGGTACCTATCCAAGGCGCTTGAATTGCCAAGTTTTCACCATTGGACACTTATTTTTCTTTATTATTTTTTTGTATTTTTCAAAAGCTGGGTATACCAAGGATCTTCAAGCATAGAACTTCTTGAGATGAATGGTGTTAGTAGGATCATTCAAGAGTTCTCCTTTTGGTGTAGATAGCTGATAGGCTCCGGAGCCAAAGGAGGCAATGACAACATAAGGACCAAGCCAGGTAGGTTCAAACTTGCCTTTCTTTTCTCGATCAGCTTGGACTTTCATATTTTCTTTGAGGACCATGTCACCCAGCTGAAAGTGTCATGGAAGCACCTTTTGTTGAAATTCCTTTTGAGATGAGTTTGATAGACTGTGAGATGATCATAGGCTTGTTGTCGCTTCTCATCTAAGAGATCTAGCTGGGTGAGCCGAGCTACTCTATATTCTTCATTTGATATTTGCCCTTGCAAAGATATGCGCAAGGAGGGAAGGTCAACCTATATGGGTAGTACTACTTCGGCACCATAGACTAAGGAGTATGGAGTTGTGCCTGTGGATGTATGAAAGGAAGTTCGATAGGCCCATAGGGCTGGATTTATTTGTAGGTGCCAATCACTGTCGGAATCATTGACAACTTTCTTTAGGATTTTGAGGAGGGTTTTGTTTGTTGCCTCTGCCTGGCCATTACCTTGTGGGAAATATGGGCTAGAAAAGTGGTGATGGATGTGGAGGGAAGTGCATAATTCTTCCATGTTGATATTTTCAAAGTTACCTTTGTGGTCGGTGAAGATGGTGGATGGGATGCCGAAGCGGCAAACAATGTGGTACAAGATGAACTTGGAGACCTGAACTCCTGTAGCCAAGACTAGGAGGACTGCTTCCACCCATTTAGTGAAATAGTCTTTAGCTGTTATTATCCATTTATGTCCATCAGATGAGAGAGGTGTGATAGTTCGAACTAGATCAAGGCCCCAATAAGTAAAAGGCTAAGGTGGTGTAATAGGTTGTAGATCTTG
The DNA here is from genome assembly GCA_028749045.1 of Cupressus sempervirens. NCBI lineage: Eukaryota > Viridiplantae > Streptophyta > Pinopsida > Cupressales > Cupressaceae > Cupressus > Cupressus sempervirens. The sequence continues at coordinate 30,030,526 of CM053785.1, read as the reverse complement.
TGCTGGAGCGTGCACAAGATTTGCATGCTGCTGACATGGGAGACACTTTTTGACAAAGTCACAAGAGTCTTCTTCAATGGTAGGCCAATAGTAGCTTGCTCTAAGGATTTGTTGCACGAGGACAATACCACTCATGTGGGCACCGCAAAGTCTGGAGTGTACTTTTAATGCCATCGCGGCCGCCTCATTTTCATCTAAACATCGAGAGAGAGTATCATGATAACCCCGACGATATAGGGTATTGGCTATGATAACATAGCGGGATGATTTTTGAATGAGGTTTTGGCGTTGGGTACATGTGAGGTGAGGGGAGATGATACCATCTTTAAGGTAAGCATGAATCTCATGGTACCAAGGGGATTGGGGACCAACCAAGATACAAACATAGTTTGAATCATCATTCACATAGGCAGGTGTGAGGAGCTACTCAACTAAAAACTCATACTGTGTAATTGCTTGGGGAATTTCCAAGAGCGAGCTGATGGTAGCCATAGCGTCTGCTACTTTTTTTTGCATTCGAGGCACTTGTGTAAACTGAAGCTTTGTAAAATACTGGGTTAGCTAATCAATTAGCTCTTTGTAGGGTAATAGCTTTTCATCTTTAGTTTGATATTCATTTAGGGCTTACTTGATGATGAGCTGAGAATCGCCAAATATTTGTAACTCAGTGATGTTCCATTCTACAACTATCTTTAATCCTACTACGAGAGCCTCATATTCAACTATATTGTTGGTGCTAGGGAATTGTAGCTTGAAGGCTTTTGGAATGTAATCTCCTTAAGGTGTGACGAACAATATTCCTGCCCCTGATCCATGAGATGTATATGAGCCATCAAAATAAAGTTTCCATGGGGGCTGTTCTTCAATTAGACAAATATGCTCATCTGGAAATTATGTGATCAAAGGATATGTATCTACTAGAGGTGCATCAGCTAGGTGATCTGCTATAGCTTTCCCTTTGATTGCCTTTTTGTCCACATACTGGATGTCAAATTTGCTAAGGAACATAACCCATTTGGCCAAACGGCCTGTAAGTGCTATTCTAGAGAGCATATACTTGAGAGGGTCTATCTTGGAGACTAGTTGGATGGTATGACTTAGCATGTAGTGGTGAAGCTTTTGTGTTGAGAAGACAAATACCAAACAAGATTTTTCCATAAGAGTATAATTGAGTTCATAACCAACTAGGGTTCTATTGATGTAGTAGATGGCTCTTTCTCTATCGTAGTCATCGAGCTATGCTAGAAGTGCCCCTAGAGCAGTAGGCATTGCTGATATGTACAAGATCAAGGGACGACTAGGAACTGGTGGAACCAAGATAGGGGTATTGGTGAGATACCGCTTGAGATGATTGAAGCTGTGTTGACATAAAAGATCCCACTTGAAGTTTTCATCCTTCTTCAGTAAGTGTGCAAATGACGTACACTTATCTGCAAGCTGGGAGATGAAGCGCCGAATGGATTGAAGCTTTCCTTGAAGAGTTCAAAGCTATCACAGTGTTTGGGGAGGAGGCATGTCTAAGATAGCTTTGACCTTCTTGGGGTCAATCTTTATACCTCGTTTAGAAACTATAAAGCCTAGAAGCTTGCCAAATGTGACCCCAAAGACACATTTCTTGGGATGTAGCATGAGATGATATTTGGCTAACCTATCAAAGACTTTCTCCAGGTCAGCAAGATGATCCATGATGGTATGAGATTTGACCAAGATATCATCCACATAATCCTCCAAAATGCTATGAATGAGATCATGAAAAATGTCTGTCATAGCTCTTTGATAGGTAGCCCCTGCATTCTTTAGCCCAAAAGGCATCATGTTGTAGAAAAAGGTTCCCCAAGGGGTAGTGAATGCTGTCTTATGCTGATCCTCTTCTGCAATCTTGATTTCATTATACCTAAAAAATCCATCCATGAGGGACAAAATTTCATGTCTAGTTGTAAGACCTACAATCATATCTATGTTGGGCAAGGCAAAATCATCTTTTGGACAAGCTTTGTTAAGATCTCTGAAATCAGTGCAGATTCTGATGTCACTTGAAGGTTTAGTGACGGGGACCATGTTGGAGATCCACTCTGAGTAGTCGATAGGTCAGATAACCTTAGCAGCTAACATTCTTTCTAATTCAACTTTGACCAGTAATGCCACCTTGGGGTGCATTTTTCTAAGCTTTTGTCTGACGGGCTTGATCTTTGGATCGACTACAAGATGATGAACTACAAGCTTTGGATCCAGTCCTGGCATGTCTTGATATGACCATGCAAATCGGCCAATGTTCTCTCTTAAGACCTCAAAGAGGAGGCCAACTTGGTCTTGCGATAGGGATGCAACAATGTGAACAAGTCTGGGGATCTCTGAAGAATCGATGTTGACTTCTCTAGTATCCTCAATTAGAATAGAAGACACCTCTGGTCAATTATCTTGAGGAGGCAATGTAGCATCCTCATGTTCTTCTTGTGACTTTGGATTTTCTTGTTGAGGGGTTCTCTTCGCTGCCTTAGCTATTTCCAGATTCACCTTAGTTCCAGTTTTGGGTGTATCAGAACTAGGTTGGGGATTTTCTCCAAAATACCCCTTGGGATCTAGCTTATAGATATAGGTAGAATCTAGCTTTTTTTGCTTGTGAGGAGTTTTAGCTCCCATGAATATCAGAAGTGCTTCCTTTGATGTGAACTCATTAATGTGTATGACGATTGGTTGGTCCCAATCTATGAGTTGTGGGCGGGCGAGTGGTAGGTCAATGAAATGGATGGATAGTTCTTGGAGAACAGAGTCTCCGAGGAAGATTTGGTCTAGGATATCGTCGTAGGCTCTCTTTTCAACTTCCTCAGGAATGTCTTCAATTTTGACAAGGTCGCAGTGAACTTTTGAAAAAGCGTGACTGTTCTCATTGGTGCCCCCAGTTGTGGGTATGCCAAAGCCAGGACCTGACTTCGATTCCCACTTGTGTGCATCGATGGGGCACTGCATGCCTCTTTCTTCTGGTCCTAGACCACCACCTTGATAGTTCCATTTGTTAGTGATGAGCTTATGTTCTTGGGGATACTTTTGGCTGAAGTGATCAAGGCATGCTTGATTTCTTGGAGGTGCATCCTTATGTAACCAATTGTTGGTATCTGGAGTGAGCTCCTCATGAAGAGGGATTTTTGAGGATACAAAGGTTGTTGGGCCAAACTATTTGTATCGAGGAGGTGGAATCTTCTTAGCTTTGTGATATGTTGATCATCCATGGGCGTGTGGATCAAGTGGGAGTGCCCCGACAAAAAATGCATCTAACAAACTATACTCTCCACAACCTTTGTTATTGATCTTCATGGTAGATAGGGTGGAGGTGAGGATGGTTTCTGTGTCATTACAAGTGTGGGATGAGCTGGCGATGGCTATATCAATATCAATTCCAGGGAAATGGTTTGCATATGAAGCTTCAATGCAATTTTTAGTAATCAAAGGGTTCTGGATTGGCATGGATGGTTACCTCAGTGCGATGATGCAAAAATTTGACGCACTGATGGTAAGTGGATGGAACAGCTTTCATGGCATGAATCTATGGGCAACCAAGGAGGATGTTAAATGGTAGGTTTAGATCAATAACATGGCAGAGTGTTTCTTGGATGACTGGCCCAACCTTGATTGGCAACAAAATAGTTCCTTCTGTGGTTCTTTCCAAGTTGTCATTAGCTTTGATGGTGATAACCTCACTGATGATATCTGCCTTAGCATACCTAGCTTGTTTTCTGAATTTTAGGGTGCAAATATTCAAGGCTGATCCATTACCTATCATTACTCTTTTTATGACAAAATTGGATACCATAATGGCTATGCGGAGTGCAAGGGTGTGATCTGGCTCGACCACAGGTATGTCGGTGGGTTTGAATGATAGGGCACATGAGGAGGATAGGTGTCCAACGAGATTATGAAAATCAGTAGCGTTGATATCTAAAGGGACACAGGATTCTATGAGAGCACCGTCAAGGATGTTTTTGTACATAGGACTAGTGCGGAGAAGGTCTAAAATGGAGATTTGGGCTGGCATGTTCCCAAGGTGCTCCAAGATATTGTACTGGTTTTTTGATGGAGCTGATGGTGTCGGTGAAACTAGTGGGCCTGTGATGTTAAATCATGCTCTTCGAGTTGTGACTGCACACTCATTGTTTGGTCCTTGGATATTGATAACATTGATAGAAGGCTCTTTCTCAGATATACAACCTATGAGGCTACCATAATCTATATAGGATGAAGTGTGGTCATTGTTCTTCCCATGCTATTGGTTTGGCTAGTGGTTGTTGGTGTTGTTGTTGTTGGTTTGGATAGGTACTTTTCAGGATTTTGGTTTTTGTGAGGGTGAAAAGCATTTTGATAGATCTGTAAGCCTGCATTGGGAGAGGTTTGGGCACCAACGGTGATTTCTTTCTGATCAATGAGGTCCTGCACATAATCTTTCAGTTTCATGCATCTGAGGGTAGTGTGACCTTTTACCCTATGAAATTTGCAGTACTCATTGTCTTTGTACCATGCAACTTTGGATTGGCCTGGGTCAATTTGTTGGGTAGGAGGAAATTTGATGAGGTTTTCCTTATTCAATTTCTCAAAAATGACATCTAATGGCTCACGAAGGGGTGTATAATTTCTAGGTGCAGGTTGAAACTTGGGCTTTGTTCCTGCAGCTACATTGATGGCATTAGCTTCATTGCTAGACCCTTGAAAGTTGGGTCTTGGATTGTGTCCTTGATAGCTTTGGTGATTCTAGTGTTGGTAGTTGATAGTTTGTTGATAGTTTGGTTGATGTGGTAGGTTGGACTGATTTTGGGAAGGACCAACAATATTCACATGTCTCGTATTAGTAACCCCATCTGTTGCAACATGCTTGTTTTTTTTCCAATACCTAGACTTGTCATTGGAATGTGATTGATTTTGGTTGGCCTCCTTGTAAATCTTGACCACACCATCTTTAATGAGTCCTTGCTCAAGGATCATTCCTTTCTCTTTGATATCTTTGTAGATTTGCAAATAGTTCATGGTCATGTGGTGAGCCAAGCTAGGATGGGCATTATCAATAAACATTTTCACCAAATGGCACTCTGGCAAGGTGCAAGATATGCGGGTGGTAAGGGTTTTCCATCTTTGCAGATATTCGAGAAGGCTTTCTCCACCTTTTTTCTTAGTGTGGACAAGATCAACTACTGAGAGCTCTGTTTCAACAAGATGGGCATATTGGGCTACAAATGCCTCAGACAATTCAACAAAGTTTTTAATTGTGCCATATGGGATTCTATAAAACCATTCAAGAGCTGGTCCGGCCAAGCTTTTGGGAAAGAGATGCAAGAGGAAGACGTCACCGTATGCCACTTCTTGGCAGTGCATGTAAAATTTTTTGATATGTGTGATAGGGTCTCCTTTTCCTCTGAATTTGTCAAACTTGGGTATCTCAAAGTGTTTGGGAAATGGTGTCATGGTAATGGCTCTGTCAAATGGGCAAGGACACACATTTTCAAACTTGAAGGTTTTTGGATCATTTCCCTCCTAGATGTTCTTCAAAGCTTTCTTCATGGCTTCCCATTCTAAATTAATGGGTGATGGCTGGGGTGCACCCAATGTAAGAGTGCCCCGAGGTAGGTATGTGCTAGATGGGGCAATGGAACATGGATGGCTTTGAGGTGTGGGCTGGTAGGGATTGTACATGGCTTGAGAAATTGAATGGTGGATGATGGGTTGCTGAGGTGGAGGAGGCACATATTGCTGCATGTGTTGCAAGGCTTGCTGTTGATATGGGATTTGGGATAGGGATTGAGGGACTTAGGCTGGTAGTGAGATAAATGGATTGCTTTGTGGAGGTAAGGTATAAGATGGTTGTGAAGCTTGGAGAAAGGATCGGGGAGCTTGTGGAACTTGACTTGGGATTTGAGGAGTTTGATCAATATATGTGGGTTGTGCCCCCATTTGGGAGGGTATCGTGGCAAAGGAGGCCAAGTAATTGGTGGTTGGTGGTGGAGGTGGTGGGAATTGAAAGCTTGGGAATGGAACTGATGGGGTTTGATAGCTTGGTGGCTGGATTTGAAAGCTTGGTAGAGTGGTGGCAGGAGCTTGGCAGAACATTGGTAGTAGCTTGTGGGGTTTGATAGCTTTGTGGAGTGAGGGCAGTAGCTTGTGGATTTGTGGCTAATGGCACTGAGCTCCAAGGACCTAGTGGAAATGATGAAATTGTGCTATGAGTTGAGGTAAACAAGCTGGGGGTGATGAAAGGTTGATTTCTTGGTGCCATGGGTGGCATCCCGATTTTTATATTACTAAGGTTGGCCAAAGATTTTAGCACTAATTTGGGAGATGGGTGGATTTGGAAGGCTGGGTTGGAGAGCAACAGTAGCAATAGTGAAGGGAGTGAATGATGAGGTGTTTTGGGTGAAGGGAGTTTGGGATGGAGTGGTATGGACCAATGGTGGAGTGGTGGTAGCTGGATTGGCTTGTGGAATGGAGATTTCAACTTGGGTGGAGGATGGTATGTTTGGGTTTGTTGGATCATAAGGATTGGCTTGAGGCTCTTCTTTTGACACATATTGAGGATAATCTGAATCATAAGAGCTTATTGGGAGTGGTAGTTGTCCAAACAACGGGTGAGATGGATCTAATAAGGGAGGAGGTCTTCCAAAGTCGAAGGCTCCTATATTGTCCCTTTGAAAGTTAGCCATGATTGTTTCTTTGTTCTTGTCTATAATGGTGTTCAACAATACTGCATTTCCTGGTTGGTTCATGAAAGCTTCAATGTTAGTAGGTGATGGTATAGTGTTCTTTGGGCTAAAGGATGGTTGAGTGCTCAAGGGGAGAGATGCTATTTGATCCAAATGATAGGGTTCCATTGTTTCTTTCTTCTTCTTGGCTAAGCGAGTGACGAGTGGCATGAAAATGTTCCTAGGGATGAGATGCAACAATGTTGATGGATGCCAAGGGGGAAGGCTTTTCTATGCAAATGATTTCATGGGTTGAGGCAAAGCTATATGACAAACCTAAGGAGGATTGGGTTGGGGATTCTAACTTCAAAGATATGTCGCCAAATCATGAAAGGTCTACTTTCCTATGTGCAAGCTTGGTGGTGATTGTGTCAACTTAAGGATAGACTGATGATCCTTTAGGAAAAACATGAGATTGACCACTTGTGGATCCCAACCTTTAGCTCAAGGTGATGAGGCATAACAAGTGACAAAGATAGATTACCCTAGACAAAGCTCTGTCAAAGGGATAACCTTGGTGAGATTGGTGGATTTGCAAGATGGTAGGAATGGTAGACTTTGGCAAGGTGACAACAATTTTGAAGGCTTGGATGTGAAGAATTAGGCTTTTGGGATGCTAGCTAGGTTTGAGGGGATTGGTTTGGTTCTAAGGCAAAGATCTAAATGAAATGAATGAGCTAAAATGCTTAAAGGGATAACCTAGAATGGCTGGCTTTCCTACAAAGATGATTCTAAAGTGAAACTTATGCAAGAAGATGTGGAGAAACAAGGGGGTCTAATCATAAAAATCATGCCTAGTTGGTAAGGCATAAGCAGGGTTAACTCCTAGATGTTTGCTAAATCTAATAGTGCGATCTAACCAGGCATTTTGAAGGGCTTCATTGGTAGCTTTGTCTTCTGCTTTGTGGAGTTTGGCAATTCAAGGGCTTGGTGTTTCTTCCTTTCTCTTGTCTAAAATTTCTTGGTATGCTTGAGAGGGCTTGAGTTTGGCTTTGTGAAACTTCTGTTTGGGTTTGGGTTGTTCTGACATAAATTCCTGAATCTGCTTGGCTTAGAGAGATTTTGGTTGTTTTGCTTCAACTCGTTCAACTTCTGGAACAGGCAGTGACTACGCTAAGTATGCCCTAAGCTAGGATTGACCAAGTTTGGCAAACATTCATTCAACAAGTAAAAAATCAAGCAATAGATAGGAACAACCAGATAGAAGTTTTTGATTCTCAGAATGTGATACTTGCGCCAAGGAGTGTGTATGTTTTACAAAAGTTTCAATCAGTCACTTCAAACACATTAACACCCTAGATGGTTGTCTACAAGGCTGACAGTTGGTCTAGCTAGGAAGTCCTCGATATACCCAAGGTACATGAGGCCCAAATTCGTAGATGAAAAAAAAAGATGTCACACAGTCGAGAGGAGCGGTAACCCACTTCTTCTCTTTCACTTCTCAAGGGTATAAAGTTCTTTGAGGCTTAGCCCGAGTGACAAAATCTTGACCCCAAGAGAGGTGTCTTTGGATTCACCTCCCGATCTTTATACTCCATCGGAAAGATGGAGTTGAGGTCATCCCAAGGGGTGATAAAATCCCCAAGCAAGCCTCCTAAAATTTAAACAAGATTTTGGATCCTAATCTTATGCACCCAAGATGGCCTCGAAAGATGACAAGGGGAGAGAAGACTTAGATGATCTTGGGCTAAAAGACAGAATTCTTTTCCAACTGATGCTTAATTTTTTCGGATCTAGACCTTGCAAACACACATGTCTAGGATGCAAATTTTCAATTCCAACTTGAAGCGTTAACAAAATTAAAATCGATCGAAGAATGAATACACCAAGAAGATTTAGGGTCAACAAAAGTAAACTCGCGCACCCAGAGGCCCTCCACGTCAAGTATCAATTGATTTTTCTTTAAGGCATTCAAGATTGAGTGTGAGCTTGTTTTAAGCCCAAAATAAAGATGTGTAAAATTCAATTTCAAGCGCACGCCCGGAGGCCCTCCACATCAAGATTTGTTCAATTTTTATGCCCAAATGAAGTATTAGCGAGACTAATGTGCATTCAAGAAATTTTCTATTTTAGAAAAACCAATAAAAAATCAAGTGAGTAGAACTTGATTTTTGTGGAGCACTTAACACCTTCTTAGGTAGACCCATCCCCATTTATGGCGCTGATATTGCAACCAATGGTTAGAATGATGGGCGATTAAAGAGGGTGAGTCCAACAACAAATTCACTCAAAGTGTCTTTATTTGTTTTTATAACTTAGAAAGTTTCTAAAATGTAGATTATTTTTATGCCCTAAAAGATGAAGTGTGAGATATTGTAATGATTAATTGACCTTTTGCATTCAAGATTGGATTTTTTGTTTTAATCATGCATTTATAAAAAAAAAAACTTGATTTTAATCCATGGCACTCAAGAGTGATTTTAGCAACATGCATTCAAAGACAAGTGATTAAACATTCAAGTTTTTTCCTTTGAGTATTCAAGATTGAGATTTTGTGTGTTGTTTTAAGAACTTTGAAGTGCTTTGTTTTAACCTTAGATCATTCAAGATTGTTTTGGACTCAAAAGTGAAAATAACTCTTTGGACTTTGGTTTTCATTCAAGATTTTGTGTTCTAGTTTGCATGTTTTAAGCCCAAAAATGATATTCCTAGATTGTTTTGATGCATGGAAAACCTAAGAAACATTCAAGATTTTGCAACAAGACATTTATTTGGAACAAATAACAAAGCTTTTAGGACAATTCTGGCAACCATTTAGGACTCTTAGTTTTCGTGAAATTTTTAAAAGAACTTTAAAATATTTGCAAATGAGGTTCATTTTATCCTTGATTGATGCTTTGAGTTTGATTTATATTTTAGTGTGCACTTAGTGTTGATTTTGAACCTTTTGAAATGGAAACTTGAAGTTCTTTTTAAATTCTCAAAAATGAAGTGTTCCTAACTTTGCATGAATGCATCTAAAACCTTGATTTTGCAAGGATACAAATGATTGGATTGGTTTAGTTTCACTTGTTCAAAGATTTTTTTTTTGCAAATTTTTAGTTTTTAATGGATTTAACTATGATTTGGGGGTTCATTTTAAGCACTAAAAAGAAGTGTGTATGATTTTGCTTCCTTAAAAAAAAATGGCCAAGATCTCCCACAAGAAGAAGAAGAAAAAGTAGATGGAATAAGAAGAATATAGACAAGAAGAGGAAGAAGAATTCCAAGTGCTTTGTCCACCTATAAGCTTGAAAAATTTGCAAATACTATGAGATAGACTATGAGTTCCTTTGTCTTCTTCATGCTCATGTGGACCTACAAAACCAATTTATACAATCCTACCAATCACAAAAACAAACAAAATTAGCCAAAATTAGTAAATGACATACAAAACTTGACTAAAAAAGCTAATGAAGATGACCCATGCGGGGTCCCATTGGGCGTGCCAAAATGTATATGAGCAATGTTAGTATGCTAATAGAAACCAAATTTAAATAAAGCTTCTACAAACTAAAAAAAATTCATAAACTTCAAGATAGACTCAGATGAGCTCTCAATTGAGAATATGAGCCATTAATGGGCTCTCTCAATGAGAAGCTCTTTTGTTGAGTGGCTTTGTCTAAATAGATAGGATGTATGCTCAAGCTTATGCTTCAGAAAGGGCTTCAAATGGAGTTGGAATTTGGGTGTGAGTGTATGGTTTTGATATAAAATAGCTTCTTAAAATGGCATTATGACTTTTACTTCATGGATTGTGTTAAAATGGCTTGGGAGAGGATTCCTTAAATAGGCAAAGGGCTTGAGGGATTGAGGGCTAAGATGCAAGGATGGGGAAAAGCTCATGGAGGGCTCAGATTGAATGAGAGGAGAGCACATGGATTGTGCTTCCTTACAGCCAATCAGGGAGTGACACATGTCACAGGGTGAGAGGATGGAGGAAAGGGGAAGGATGAGTCAACAAAGGAGGCTCAAGGGATAAAAGCTTCATAAAGACCCTCATAATGGCTTGTAAGAGCAATGAAAGGGCTTGGAAGAGTCATTTATGACCTTGTGGGCTTCATAAAGTTTTATGGTTGGGATATTTTGAGGGAGATGAGAAGAATTTCGACTAGAGCTTGATTAAGAAGGTTTTAAGCTTGCTTAGGATTATGCAAATGATTAGAGGATGGATTAGGATGATTTAGGATTAGCTTAGGGATGGGCAAGTGGATGGCATTTAATGAGGGTGGGTGCAGGAGGAGATATTTGTTAACTTTGGGTTGGGTTAGTAAGTCTTAACCCATGTTTAGGGAATGTGACAAGGTTAGGAGGGGATTAGGATTAGGTTTAAAGACATCTTCTAGAAGAGTCTAGACTTTGGATGAGGATAAATACTTTCTAGAATAGTCTAGAACTTCTTAGGATGAGGATGAAGACTTTCTAGAAGAGTCTAGAACTTCTTAGGATGAGGATAAATTAGATTTTTAAGAAATAAATAAAGTTTTATTTATTTCAAGGGTTTGGGTTGAGGAGATATTTATTAAAACTTTTTTAATAAACATGAGGATTAATATTTAATCTTAATTAAATATTTTGAATTAGGATTAGGGGTAGGAAATGATGGGATTAGCCTTTAATCAAAATTAAAGAAGGATTAAAATTTTTTGGAAGAGGTTAGTGGTCTTAAGGAAATTGGCCAAGTTTTGGGCAAAAAATAATTTTTTTATTTATTTTGGATTTTTTGGTCAATTTATTAATTAAATAATTAATAAATAAGGAAATAATGTTTAAATAAGATTTAAACATTTTTGGGAGGGATTCCTTAATTAAATATTTTTAATTAAGATAAAGGGATTTAATGGCATAAAAAAAAAAAAAAAAAAAAAAAATTAATTAATTAATAAATGATGATGTCATCAATTTTTTTTTCAAAAAATAAAAATACTTTATTTTCTAAAGGATTTAGGTGTCTACAATTGGTCTAGTTGTTGATTAGCTAGGTTGATTACAAATTCTTGTCAAACTATCATCAGATTAGGTACAATAAAATAAATAATTAGCTATTCCCAACTAGCATTAACTTGACTGATTATTGTCACAAGCTTTTAAACATAACTATATAAGGAGTGAGTTAGGATGTATATAGGTTAACCTTACATTAATTGTAAACTACAAGACAAAGGTTGCACTAGGGTATTACAGAATTGTAATTATAGAAAACTGCCTAATTCACCCGAGTGGGTGTATGATGGAGAAGAGCTGTATTAGGTGAGTAAAGCTCACCAATGGTTATGAGAATACAACTACAGAAAAAAAAAAACTTGAAAATAGAACTACATATTCCTTAGAGTGAGTAGTTCAAGGGTCTTGATCCCATGGATATGGGTATGTAGGCATCCTGGTAGGTTGAGTATGCCTCCAGTGTGTAGACACCTTGGACATAGTTAGGTAGCCTTGGACATTCTTAGGTAGCACTTAACCATGTAGTTATGTATGTATGTATGTAGGTATGTATGTATGTATGTAACTATTCTCTACTTAACAATTCCATCCACATGGGTTGGTGGGTGGGTGGGGGTGGGGGGGAGGGGGGTGTTTAGTTGAGCTTGCACCTTTTGCAATACTTCATTTCCATTATTTGCACTTTCTAAATCAAAGGTATACAACTTTATCACTTGTATCTATAATTTTCAAATAGTACAAACCACAATAGTTTCTTATAATTCTATGGTTCTCTTTGTAAGTTTATAAAACTGAAGTTTAAAAATTAATTACATTTATGTAAATCTTTTTCAAGTTTGATATTTCTCTTTTTCCTAACTTACAACCCAAGAATAATTTTTTAAAACACATACTAACTAGTTCGAGATTGAGCCAAAAAATTGTAAGAACAATTGTGTCAAAAGAGCTAAAAAACATGATTGGTGCATGATAATCATCTTTTTATGCTCTTTTTGGCATAGTTGTTCTTACACTCTATGTGTTCTGGTGAGAACAAAGTTTTAACCTAATCAGGTAGGTGATCCAAAATTAAATCATAAAATGAATTATGAGTCAAATATTCTTTTAGAATCTATAATACACCTACTGTTGCATGAAGAATACAAGGGATCAACACTCAAGAAATGTGATAGAGGCTTGTGTATAATCTACATGGCGTTTGGAGGGTCATAATCATTCACTAGATGCTAAAGAACCCATTGGAAGAGTTGGGTAGACGAGATAATGGATATTGGAGGACAATTACTTTAAACAACAATGAAAGCCTCATTGAGGCAAGGGTTTGAATGATCAGTTATCTCCTCAATGGCTAAGAGCCCAAAAAGTGGAAGTTTGAAAGATCTCGATAAGGTAAACATGTAGTTAAGTTCATTTGTTCAAGTTCTTTGAGAGTTTTGTGAGTTTGTAGTTTGAGTGTGTGTTTTAGACCTATTAGCCTCAACTAGGGCCTACAATTTGAATTCCTTAATGAATAGTTGAAACCCTAAGACTTGGAAGTTTACTAGAGATCAATAGAATTGGTATTTGAATCCTCCTTTAGTTTTAGTGGTTATTTTGAAAGATTTTGATTTCTTTTCTTAAACCCCAAGATAGGGCTACAAGGAAGAGCCCTTATTTGGTTAGTTAGTCAGGTTTGTGTTTGGAGCCCAATAAGGTGCATAGGACCTTATGATTGTTTGAAATCACATTGTTTGGGAGTAGTTAAGCCCTTGGAAACATTTGGAGTGTGGATTTTGTGAAAGGTCCAGGAGGGTGTAAGGGAGTGGAGGTGTTGCGTGGCAAGAGGGGTAGTTGTTTGCATTGTGAAGATATAGGTAGATACACTAGGAAGAATCATGTAAAGTTTTGTGGTTAGCATTAATTGTAGGGTATGGTCAGAATGGACATGAAACTAAAGCCCACAATTTCTTCTCGTAAATGCAATTGGAAGGGGTTGAATTTGATAAGAAAAGCAAGTCCACTCTTACACCATTAAAATGGACTATGAATCAAATATTCTTTTAGAAATTACTCTTGTAACTATGTATGCAAAACGTGATGATATGGAGATTGCACACAATCTTGTTCAATCAAATGTAGAGTGCTATAATCAAGCCACATTAGGCTAGGGAATGCTTATGAAAACATAAACCCAATCAATGAAACAACATGCAAACACGCATGCATGTGGTATTTCTTTTCCATGGTCATGATATTCACCTTTCTAGATAATGTAGGCAAAGTAAGTGGTACCAAAAATGGCTTTGTCAAAGTATATGAAGAATATCCAATTCGAGGTCATCAAAGTATCAATAAAGCTACCATGGAATACATCAAAACCAATAGCAGGGTTTCCCATCCAATCTTACCATCACTATCTCTCACCATTCCATACATAAGAAACCTCTACAAAATGCCCAACTCAAGTTTACAATCATTGCCATAACCAAACCAATCTTAGTCTTCTCCCTTGCATAGATAGAAGCCAATGAGTCAAATATTGTTGCCCTATCAAGCAATAAAAATGTGAACACAACAGGAAAAGAAAACAAAAATGAAATCAATGTCTTTGAGAGCTTGTGATATATAACATGGGTATGGTGCCAATTGGGGAATCCAACCACCTAAGCAAAAGCCTGACTTTGTACTGGGTGTGGGAAAAGAGGGCATGACAGACAATAATTTCAGTAGAAACATGAGATAGAAACAATCATGTAATTATTGTCAATATACACAAATTTTGTACTAGAATTACTGTAGATGTCTTGTACATCAGTTTTGATGCATATTTTGTCACATTTCTAAAATGATTGACTACTATCAGCTATAGCTTGCACCCGTTCTTGGGGCAAGCACTAGCTAGTCTATTATTAGCCTGATATATAGTGAGACTATTTCATTTCTTTTGAAAACTCTGGCTATCATTGATATTTTGACGCAATTTACCGTCGATGGTATCGAAAAATAGTTGAATCATCTCTAGCTAGAATCAATAGTTTGATGGGGTTTGCCATCAATGATATAACAAACTCGTCGAATCATCTCTGGCTAGCGTCGATAGTTCGATGTTTCGAATTAGTTGTCTGATGCCATCATGTGACATATATGGGGATGATTTTCAATGGAGTGGCTTGTTGATAAATTGATAACTGTGGAGTGCATGGAACTTTCAACACAATTCTAGTCATGTTGACTTTTGACATTTAAGTGTCAAAAATTTGACCAACCACACATTGAAAAATAGGTCCAGATTTACTAGCGACTATATTTATTACTATATATGACTACATTCTTACATTCTTATCTCTAGATTACATTTACTTTTATGAATGTTTTTCCCTCTCCCTTGATTTCTTTTATCCTATTCATAACACCAATTAAAGGCAAACATATACTGTCTCTAATAATTCTATGTTGAAAATCCATATATTGATCATAGATGTTACATAAATTGACCAATGTGAGATCAAATAGATTAAGATCACATGAAACACAATGTACTTCATCCATTGGATCATCTCATGGCCATCATTTTTTAATAGAAAAAATTATCTAACTTCTCATTTTCTATTTCATAATAATTTAGCAAGCTCTTATTTTGCATATAATTTTATTTGGTAGATAAAATCCATTTACATTATATTTTAATTTGCCTTGCAAGTTTTCAAGGAGAGAACATGTCAAGTGACACAAGGTATTAGAGCCATGAAAACATTATCTGATGCCTAACTACAACTTGATATTGATGTCTGTGAGAGTTACATACTTCGATGCATATGATAGTTTTAGGATTCATGTATATCTCAAAGTGGAGAAAAATGCAATGACGAACTTTGTAAACCCATGCCATTTCCCATCTAGTTTTATATCCATTTTAAGGAAATAGCTTGATATATGCATATTCTGACAAACAACCAATGAAGGGTACTCAACTTATTAACACAAACACATACAACAAAATAGAGAAATAACAAAAATTTGCAAGAAAGGAAATTCATTTTCATCCATTTTAGGTAGTGCAACTTTCAAAGATCATAACTCATTGCTAGTTGCTTCGATTGGCTATTATCATCCCCATTAAAAAATACCATAAATTTCTCTATAGTGCTAGACTCATGTAAGCTCTAGTCAACCAAAGTTTGATCCCCCCCCCCCCCTTTTTTTGAATAGTCCCTTCCTTATATTAAAAAAAAAAACAACAAAGTTACATATTCACAAAAAAGGGGCCGGGGGATACATGATCACCTCGCGAGTTCATACGGCCACTGGTCGAAAATCAGCTATTCATCAAAAAATTGTAGAAAATAATAGAAAACAAAGAAATCCTCAATCTACCAGTGTAGCGCTAGTCAAGGAAGGAGGATCCTTATCATCAGAGCCCCACCCAAAAGTGGGGAGAGTAGATGGCTTAGGGGGAGCCCAAACATCATCTACAGCAGTAGCATTATCTTCATCTTTCTCTCCCTTAGGCCTGGGAGGAGAAATGGCTAAATCTAGCTAGGTAAACACCCACTTGGAGTTCTGTACCTTGCTGCCAATACAAAAAAATTCCATATCTTCAAAACTAGACTTGATATTGCAATGAAAGTTTACTCCTAGGCTGATATATTCAAAGTGAACTTCCAAAGAAGAAATTAGCATTATTAGCTCAAACAACCGACTTACTAAAAATAATATACTTTCAAAAATAACAACTCCACATTGAGAAAAACCTTATTGAAACAACAAACTAGATGATATTTTTGGTTGATGCAAGATTGCCCTACACCCAAAATGCTCTTTTTCAACAACACATTCTTGTGTGGACTTGGGTTCATTCCCTTATCCTTTAGCTATCCTTATCCATTCCTCCCACATCTCTGTGTGTACATATCCCAATACATTCATCCAATCTACATACTTCTTTCACTTATATGTATATTTACTAGAATTATAGCTAAATTATTTTCCAAGACAACTTAGTTTCACTATCTAGTTTCATTTGTTGTGGTAGTGGAATCAACCCTCCCATTTTAAAATGTATGTTTGGCTAATTAGTCCTCTCCCATTCTTAGCCAAAGATGCCTAAACACTTCATTACATGATTTGGCGTTGTTTGCTAGTTTTTAAAGGCATCTAATTGTATTTCATTTCACACCATCTATCTCTCTCAAGCATCATCTCTCATTCTAGAACACTAAAAAATAAATCAATGGTGACAAATTTGGATTTTCTACACTAAAAGGAGTAAAGGATAAAAATTCATCATTCTCGGGTGCTTCCTTGTTTTCAAGCATTTTCTTTATTTCGAAGATTTAACCTAAAATATGCCTTGCTTGTGACTAAACGGTAGCTCAATCTAGGTGTTTTTAAAATATTCTCATTCCTATATAAGTTAGGTAAGAGTAGAGTGAACCACTACTAATAAGGTAAATTAATAAGAAAAATTTACGACAAATAGGGTCAAGTCTAGAGGTATAGGAGTATTCCCTAGTCATGAATTTGATCTAGGCAATAAAACTCAACTCGCCCAACTGATAACACTGGCATGAAATATCCTAGTATACCACATAAAATACTTGTAACTCAAAACTATGAATTGGTGGAACACATTAGATCAACAAAGGTGCAAGCCTCTGATCGTAATGGCCCAACAAGAATTTAAATAAATTAATGGTCACATTAGCAGCACCACTCAAAGAATGTTCTATATATATTATTTATAATTCTCACTTATTAATGTAAACTTATTTTTGAATTATCCATATATAAAATTAAATTAGCCTTGATTACGTCAAGGAGAACCTTATTTCCTCCACATACATGTATTAGCGACCTAGTACGTACAATTGGCTTGACCGCTGTAAAGATCTCCAATAACAAACTAATTTTCAATCACCATTTCGCGTCAACATAAATTCAAATATCAATTCTACAATTGAAAACACCTTACTAGTTTTATCTCGTAGTATGAACACAGTAAGCGGAGGATGGTTTCATTTAGCAGTGAGCACAGCTAAATATACAAGGCACATGGTAGATTACAGGACGTTTTCCCTTTCCACATTAAAAATAGTAGCATTGTATATTATAATATCATTATCAATTAGATTACCTGTAATTAAGTTTGATTTGGAAGGTTGGTAGCTTTGACAAGGACACGCAGATTCTTATATTATTGTTCAGATACTTGGCAGACGCTTCTCATTGTTTTGCTTGATTACATTTGTACTTTTTTAAAGACCCAAAGATATTGCAATGTGTTTTATGAATAATTATATTGTTAATAACTCTAGTGAAAGTGCATAATTGAATAAACGGATCAACTTCATAATCATGATGACAAGATATAATTCATTTCAATGAAAAAAAATTGTTGATTGGCAAGATTTTATCAATGTAAAAGCCAGAGAGTATGGTCTGCTATAAACCAACACATCCATATTTAAAAAAAACATAGATATGCATTTAAACACTGGGTATCCTTTCAATTCAAAACATTACTGACGGTTTCTTATTTACATAGCCATAATGAGACAGTCATGATACCTCCATAGAAACAAGTGAGGAGTCAATCCGAATGAGTAACTGAAATATTCCCCCTTCACTCCTTAATACAGAAACTCAAAGAAAAATCAATAGAAACACAATTGGAGAGAAATAGTGGGTAGAGAAATCACATCAAATGGAGCACAAGGTATAACTCTGGAAGTGCTAAGGATCTTCTGATGAAAAAGAGAGAAGTTTGAACACATCAATAAGGAGCTAGAGATGCTCTAATGAATAAGAAAGATATATTAGCAAATCAACAAGGAGCTAGGGATGTTCTAATGAAAAAGAAAGACATTTCAACACATTAACAAGGAGCTTGCACCTAAAAGCAATGTTGGTACCAAGGATAAGGAAGCATTAGCCAACAAATTTGCACCCCAGATTTATGGTTTGACATTAACAAAACCATTGGTGCAGATAATGCCTTGAAAACCCTTAAGTTTTTCTTTCTCTCATGACCACCCAAGCAAAGACCCAAGAAAAGACTAGAAATTTTGGGAAGGATTCCACCTTCCATACATAAAAATGACCCAAGCAAAGCAATCAGAATATGACCAAGGCTTGTAGAAGTAATACAATGAGACCCCCCACCATGACCATAGAGCTTGCTGATATCTGGTTGGTAGCAGCTGTTGAAGAAAAGCTGCCCACAAATGGCTGGTTGAGTGTGGATAAGCCTGGCTGGTTCAATCCTCCAGGCTGGTTAAAGTTATTAGACAAGGGCTGGTTAGTCAGTGGCTGGTTGTTGATTGTGGAAAATGGGCTGTTCACCAAAGGTTGGCTGCTGAATGGAGACAATGGTTGGTTAAGAAAGGGCTGATTGTTGAATGGAGTTAATGGCTGGTTAAATAAGGGCTGGTTGTTGAATGGAGATAAGGGCTCACCAGTTGGAGAATCAGCAGTCATATCATCAGGGCCATCAGTTAGCCCTGGTTCGGTCAATGGAGTTAATGGCTGGTTAAGTAAGGGCTGACCACTTGGAGAATCTTCAGTCATATCATCAGACTCATTACTTGACCCTGGTTGGGTCAGTGGAGAAAAAGGCTGGTTCAGGGGCTGATTGATTGGTGGTTGGGTTAAACCAAACTGAGACCAGCTCATGTTGACATTAGCCATGAATACCAAGAACCCAATCGAATGTATAAGATGGTATTGAGATCTCCCCATTGTAGAACTATGGAATGCCAACTAGTTCAAGAATGTTTAGAAGATGAGAATGAAATGTGAGTAATGGTGTGATTGGAGTCAATGGCATTTAAGGACATTATATATACATACACAAGCTTGATAGGAGGAGTAAGTTTGGCTAGGTTTGTGGTTGTAGTGGTGCAGTTGATGGAGGAGAAGGTGGTATAACATGGGAGATTTGTTAGTGATGATGCAAAGTAGATGGTAAGGATATACAGAATGTGCGGTTGGAATGGACTTCAAGTAAACCACTTCACTTTGTCTAAGCTCAAACAATGTTATAGTTCTATGTGGCCCCTCTTTCTACTGTTGTTTTATAACGGTGGTTGTTCAGAGTTAGTAACGAGCTTGAATAAGCTTGAAGAATACTGATAAAAAATCCAAAGTTGTGTCTCTTCTCACAGAAAAGGAATCTTAACTCATGTCTGTATTACATATCTGGCAATGGTAAAACATGCATCGGTGGAGATTTCCAGTGATATATTGATCTAATTCTTCCAGGCTTTGTCATAGGCTTTTGCGAGCATGAGGAATCAAAACAAAATTAAGAATTGAAAATGTAATGAAAATTTATATTTACAAATATGATTGAAAGAATATGAGTTGGATATGCTCCGAACCACGCCTGGAATTTGATGGCCGTCATATGACAGCTAATTTTTTTTCTTACCTTTCATTTTAGATTTTAAGAAAAAAGAAGGTGATTGTCAATTTTTTTTGTTTTAACGATTATTTTAAATTTTATATATTTTATAAATTCGAAAATAACAAATATTAATTAGTAATATATGCAAAGTTCGTTATGAATAACTTATAATTATAAATTATATATACAACCATCAAATTCCCTAGATGGAACAATTGTTGTTCATTGGAATGGAATAGTGGAAAATAGGGAATTTAGCTCTCTTTTAAAATCAAATTGACAAAGTATTGAATGGTGGACATTCTTGGATTATGAGTTGATCTATGGATAGGGAGAGGTAGATATATTGAGCAAAATAGATGGAAATGATTATATGGAGCGAGAGTTATTTAAAATTTAAAATTAATTTAAAATTGAGTTAATTAAAATGATTATTTATTTAACTATTTATAAGATATAGTTAGTTTATAGGGTTTAATGTAAGTTTAAATTAATTTAGTTGTGAATAATTTATACTTAATATTAAATTAGATTCATAAATATTATAGTGGATTGAATTGTGATATACAAGAGTTCTCTAGGAGCAAGAGTACATGCCTATTGTAATAAGGAAAAGGAAATCAAGTAATAAAAATGATTCAGATTTTTGAAGTGAGAGAATATAGGTGCATTTAATTAAATTATAAGAAATTTTTGATATAATATAGAAAAATTATGAAATTGAATAATAATATACAAAATAAAATAAAGTATATTAAAAAATTATTGACATAATGAATTAGATTTCTAATAAATTTAAAATTTATATTAAAAACTTAAATATTTTTTACATAAAATAAATATTATAATAAATAAAATAATTCAAAAATTTGTTCTCCATTTTCAAAGGTATTTCTAATGAGAAGAAATGTTCTTTTGTTGCATCCAGAAATCTTCAATTCATTAAAGGATCTCTAAAAGGTATTGAGAAAGAGGATTTTAGTGAGGGCTTTTAGTGATCAAGACATCTAACAAGTCCCTCCACTTTTTGAAGGATGATTAGAGATAATGAAATTAGAAGGATTTCTTTACATTCTTCATTGAGGATTCAAGTTATTTGATTGTTTAACCAATTGTTAGTTCATTCTTTTTTAAGTTTAAATTTTAAAAATTCTAGGACTTCTTATTTTTTGGTTTTATATGTTGCTATTTATTTTGATTATATGAATTAAATATTAAGAACACGCTATTAATGATTTGGTAAAGCTAATAGCAACACCAATGTGGCAAAAAAAGCTCGGTGATACTGAGTAGTATAAGCGAGGATGAATTGCCATGTCCATGGTTGATCAAGAGACTCAAACTGGCGACTGATTGTGGAGGCATTGTAGAAGTGCAATAAAAGGAAAATGGTGTGGCAATACTTCCCCACAAAAATAGGAAGGAAAAATAAAATCTTAAAAAACTAAATATGCACGCATTAAATTCAAAGATGTTAGAAGAGAATGCGTTAATCATATAGACATATAGAGATATGAAGAAATTCTCACATACCATGGATCTCTATTAGAAGAAGAATGAAAAAGATGAGAAACATAAGTCACGTCATTGTTGAGAATTGTGCCTCAACCTTGCAAGATTTTTTTGGAAAATTATAGAATTTGTTTGTTGTAATTTTCCACATGTTTATGAGTTAGAAAAAGGTGTTTGAGTAGTTAAAAATGTGTCTTATCCCTAGTATAATATA
Source organism: Cupressus sempervirens (assembly GCA_028749045.1). Lineage (NCBI taxonomy): Eukaryota > Viridiplantae > Streptophyta > Pinopsida > Cupressales > Cupressaceae > Cupressus > Cupressus sempervirens. The sequence goes on along the minus strand of CM053785.1, from coordinate 30,008,775 downwards.
GGAGGGCTATTTTTAGAGTATAAATAACTTATTATATGACTTTTATGGGGGTCTAAACAAGATGACAAAACTATGGACAAAAATGCTATTCTTCGCGTTACAAATGACAAGTGGATAACATGTGACATAGTTGTTTTGCCCATGGTTTTGTAAGACCACAAATGGTTTCCAAGTTGTAAATCACTATAAAAGGAGGGCTTGGGGAGGTGTTTGAATTATAGATTTCTGTTAGTAAGACTGGGCGCTAGAAGGAGTCTCTTTGAGTATGAGTTCGAGCTCAAGTTGTGGTGATGCGCTCCTATAAGAACTTGCATTGCAAGTGTATTGTAATCTTCTTGATTTGAGAATACATTGTGCAAGTTCTAGAGGGTGGGGTTTTTCTCCTAGAAGGGTTTCCCCATGGTAATCATTGTGTTATGCATTCATTGTTATTTTGATTATGTTATTCTACATTTCTTGAGATCTCTGCAATAGTTAGTTGAGTTTGTATAATTGTCCTCTCAAGATTAGTGTATGAAGTGATTCTGCTCACCTTTGCTCCTTTACAAGTGGTATAACAGCTGACCAATTTTGCTCTATTTTTTGGATACAAGGTTTTTTGAGCTAATCAAGGTTTGAGTGGGAGCTTGTGCAAAGGTTTTTATTTCTATGTTGTAGGATTGAAAAGATGGAAAGCATATGACGGAGGATTGATGTAGAGAAGTATTCTAGCACAAACTTTAAGATGTGGAAGCTGAAGATGGAAGATCTATTGATTGATCATGATCTATGGGATGCTATTGATGAGAATAAGATGATGATGCAGGAGCATTTTGGATTTTCTTGGTGACTACTTTGGAGTTCATGGGAGAAGGCTCAATAGTTCCTTTGGAAGGTGCTTTGACTGGTACTCGGTCAAAGAAGGAATGGTGCTCAACATGCTTTGGGAGCTCGAAATGGTCTATGGAGCTTGACATGGTCTGGGAGCTCGACATGGTCTATGGAGCTCAACATGGTCTGGGAGCTCGGCATGGTCTTTGGAGCTCGACGTGGTCTAGGAGCTCGGCATGGTCTTTGGAGCTTGGTATGGTCTATGGATCTCGGCATGGTCTTGGTTGCTCGACATGGTCTTTGGTTTCTCGGCAAGGTGTTTGGTTGCTCAACATGATCTAGGAGGAGCTCGGCCTTGCTTAGGAATTTGGTGCCTATTTTTGGTAGTGTAACTAATTTTCTACAATGGGTTGGGGGATGAAAGTTTTAGGGATTGAAGAGGGCCTAGATTTCTACCTATGGTTTGAAGCTTGAGTTCTAATTCATTCAGAGCTAGGAGATATCATAATTTTACTAAGACATCATTTTTGGGCATTTAATTGTTGTTGTTGGCTGACTTGTGGCATTTAATTTATCTATTTGTATTTAATTTGTGTTTTGGGCTGACTTGTGGCTTAGATTGGTATAAGTAGGGTTTTTGGGGAAGTCTTTAGTCACTATTCATTCATCGTGGAGAAGAGGATGTAGCTGAAGAGTGAGTTTTCCTGAGTTTGTGAACAGAACACCGAATGTGAGGTAGTTTACAGCAGGATTGTGATGGAGTTGTGAATGTGTGGATAGAGCATTGAATGTGAGGCAGTTTACACTTGGATCTTGGATAAATTTGGAGCAGAGCTAGTAACTATGACTTGGAAAACAAGGAGATTGTTTGGTGGGCTTGCGAGCACAAGTTGAGATCTTCCTTGAGGGTTTCTACCAGAGTGTGGATCTAGATTAGCTAGGGTTTGGATTGGATCTTGAGGGATCTTGTAAAACTATTACTTGCTTTGTATTTGGCTGTAACTGGGAAGGCCTTATAGCCTGACACATTTCATATAATAGCTATTTTATAAATAAAGAGTTGTGATTTGGTATCATATTTTGCATTATTGCTTCTTCTTGTTGTGTTTTTTCTACATGGTTGTATAGCTGGGGGCTAGGACATCTCCTTTGGGGATTCTCTTGCCCTACACTACATCAAATGAGGCCTACAAATCCAACTTCAGCCACACACTATGATGTGACAGATAGAAAAGCTAAAGGTTTAATTAGATTGTGTCTTGCAGACTCAATTTTGATTAATGTCCATGAAGAACCTACTGTGAAGAAGCTATGGAAGAAGCTAAGTAAGATCTATCATGTGAAATCACTCGCTAATAATAATTTCTTGAGGAAGAAATTATATTCCTTGAGAATGGAAGAAGGTGGATGGATTTTTGAACATCTTGAAAGTTTTAATATGTTGGTGACTCAGTTGACCTTAGTTGGGGTGTCGATGGATGAAGACAAAAGATGCCAAATCTTGCTATGTTTGTTGCTAGACTCATGGGACAGCCTTGTCATGGCCATAGGGAGAACTTTAGTTGTCTTGAAGATGGAGGATGTTGTTGGTTCTCTACTTTCTAAGGAGATGAGAAGGAAGGTCTCTCTGAATGCCAAAGAGAATTTGAGTGTTTGAGAAAGACCAAAAGAAAGAGGCAAGAATGAAAAGCATCATGGCTATTCTAAGTCCAAGAATAAGGGGAGATCAAAATCTCTTGGTAAGTCCAAGGTGATCTGCTAGAATTATGGAAAACCTAGACACATCTGAAAGGATTGAAAAGAGGGAAAGAAAAAGAAGAAGAAGAAGAAGAAGCAAGATTCTAATTTTGAGTCTGAGAATGAATATGGATATGTTTTTATCGTAGCCTTGGCCACTCATGTAGGTGACAATGCATGATTGATAGACTCAAGTGCATCTTTTCACATGAATCCTAATAGAAATTGGTTTAGTAAGTATGAAAAGTTTGATGGTGGTAAGGTGTATTTGGGTGATAACTTAGTTCTTGATATTTTTGGTCATGGAAGTATTTGTGTGAATTTTTTTGATGGTAGAATTAGAAGATTTGATGGTGTCTTGCATATCTCGAGACTAGCAAGGAATCTATTATCTATTAGAAAACTAATAGATGTGGGTGTGCATCTATAGTTTTCTGAAGCAGGTGTCATAATGGTGAGAGGTGCTATGGCAATAGCAAGAGGAAGTAGATTGGGTACATTTTACCATCTTGATGAATGCACAGTTGAGTGTAATAATACTTCTAATAAGATTGTGAAGAGGACTACATTGTTGGAGAAAGAGAGGGTTTCTATTTCAATAGATGGTCCTGGTTTTTGGGTATCCAAGGGTGCTCTATCTATTGAATCAAAGTTACCTGCAGAGAAGACTATGTAATGGCACTGGAGACTCGGAATTATAGGCGAACCTTAAAAAATAAAAACCTTGTTGATGGGTTGGATGATTGCAATCTTCAGTTTAATTTTTGTGAGCATTGTATCTATGGTAAACAAAACCGCGTTCAATTTTACTCAAGTTCTCATAAGTCCTCATGTATTTTGGATCTAATCCATTTAGATTTATTTGGTCCAGTTGATATTCCTTCTATTGGTAGATCAGTTTATTATGTTTCTTTTGTTGATGATTTCAGTAGAAGAACATGGGTTTATTTCATTAGGAGTAAAGCTAAAGTTTTCAGTCATTTCAAAGAATTTAAAGCAATGGTGGAGTTGTAGACTGGAAAGAAGATAAAGTGTTTAAGAATTGATAATGGTGGTGAATTTTTCTCTAATGATTTTGACACATTTTGTAGAGATTGTGGTATTAAGAGAGAGAAGACAACTCCATATTCTCCACAATAGAATGGAGTTGCAGAAAGAATGAATAGGACCTTGATGGAGAAGGCTAGGAGTATGCTAAGTGGAGCTGGACTAGGAAAAAAAGTTCCAGGTTGAAGCTATAGCCACTACTTGCTACTTGATAAATAGCTCTCCTACATCATCTCTTGCTGATAAGACACAATGGAAGCATGGTCGGGCCACAAGCCTTCACTTAGACATCTGAGAGTTTTTGGTTGTGAGGCATATGCTCATGTGCCAAAGGAGAAGTGAAAAAAATTGGATAGCAAAGCTGTCAAATGTATCTTCATCGGATATAGCTATGGTGTGAAAGGATACAAGCTTTGGGATCCTATTGCAAAAAAGATATTTTATTCCAGAAGTGTTATATTTAGAAAAACTAAGCCTTCTTCTATTACAATACAACCAAAATAGATGGAAGAAAAGAAAGACGTGATTCAAATTCCTACTACATCTAAGAAATTTGAATTGAGGCCCTTATAAAGACAAGATGTTGAAGAGCGCTCTATGAGTTCTGAATCATCAGAGGAAGTGGGAGAACCTTATCATGAACTTGAACATGAACCTGAACCAGATCTTGTTCGAAGGTCTAGTAGACTGAGGAAAGCACTAGAAAGGTATGGATATTATCTTGATGATTGGAGGTGTATAGTTGCTTTGAATGCTAATATTGATAAACCAAAATCTGTAGAAGAAGCTCTTGGTATGAATGATTCACAATCCTAGAAAATAGCCATGGAAGAAGAGATGACAACTCTTAAGAGGAATAACATTTGGGACCTTGTACCATTGCTTGAAGGATGGAAGCTTGTTGGTTGTAAATGGGTGTTCAAAAGAAAGATGGGTTCCGATGGAAGCATTAAGAAGTATAAAGCACGATTGGTTGCACAATGATACTCGTAGGTTGCAAGAATTGATTATGGTGAAATTTTTTCTCCTGTAGCAAAAATGACATCCATTCAATTTTTACTTTCTATTACAATATCTTATGATCTAGAAGTTGAGTAGATGGATGTGAAGACAACTTTCCTTCATTAAGATTTGGAGGAAGAGATTCATATGACACAGCTAGAGCACTTTGTGGTGAAAGGTAAAAGTCATTTGGTCTGTAAATTGAAGAAATCATTGTATGGTTTAAAAAAAAGTCCTAGGATGTGGTACTAGAAGTTTGATACATATGTATTGAATTTGGGATTTGTGTGATCCAAATCTATTCATTGTATATACTACAAGTCTGATGGTGATTATATCCTAGTTATTGCCTTATATGTTGATGACATGTTGTTTATTGGCAAAGGAAAAGGTTTGATTGCAAAATTAAAATCTCAGCTCTTAGCAAAGTTTGAAATGAAAGATCTTGGTGCATCAAGGCACATTCTAGGAATGGAGATTATAAGAGATAGACAAAATAGAAAGCTTTGGCTAGGTCGGAGTAAATATGTTGGTAATATTCTAAGAAGATTCAATATGTGGGATTCTAGACCATTGAGTGTTCCTATTACTATGGGAACAAAGCTTTCTAGCTCACAGTGCCCTACATCCCCATTAGAGATGGAAGAGATGAGTCGAGTACCATATCAGAGTGCTGTTGGAAGTTTGATGTATGCTATGGTCTGTAAAAGACCAAACATTGCCCAAGGAGTGGGAGTACTTTCCCGTTACATGTCTAATTTAGGAAGGGCACATTGGGATGTCATGAAAAGAGTTTTTAGATGCTTGTGGGTACCTCAGAGTACACTATATGTTTCCATGGAATAGGAAATGAGCATTCTTTGGATATTCAAGGCTATGTGGATTCAGATTGGGCTGGCGATGTTGATAGAAGAAGGTCCACTAGTCCATATGTGTTTACATTATTTAGTGGTGAAATTAGTTGGATGAGAAAGTGACAAGTTGTGGTCACTTTTTCCACTATAGAGGTAGAGTATATGGCAGCTACTCATGCCTGCAAGGAAGCTATTTGGCTAAAGAGATTGTGTTTAGATATAGAGTTCAAACAAGGTGCAATGATAATTTAAAGTGGCAGTTACAGTGCAATTTTCCTAGTGAAGAACTTGGCATTGCATGCTAGGACCAAGCACATTGATGTACAATATCATTTTGTGAGAGATATGGTCGAGGACAACAAGGTGAAGCTGGAAAAGGTAGAAACTTTGGCGAATGTTGCTGATGCATTAACTAAGCCCATGAGCACAGAGAAGTTTAGATAGTGTTTGGAGTCTATGGGCCTCTCCATCCCTAGAAATTAAGTCCATGACACTTTTGATCCCCTGAATCTTGCAAGGTTTTTGACAAGTGTGAGAATGTTGAGAATTGTGCCTCAACCTTGCAAGCTTTTTCCAAAAAATTATAGAATTTGTTTGTGGTAGTTGTCCACATGTTTATGAGCTGGAAAAAGGTGTGTGAGTTGTTAAAAATGTGTCTTGTCCCTAGTACAATATAGGAGGGCTATTTTTAGAGTATAAAAAACTCATTATATGACTTTTATGGGAGTCTAAACAAGAGGACAAAATTATGGGTGAAAATGTTATTCTTGGAGTTACAAATGACAAGTGGGTAACATGTGGCATGGTTGTTTTGCTCATGGTTTTGTAAGACCACAAATGGTTCAAAGTTGTAAATCACTATAAAAGGAGGTCTTGGGGAGGTGTTTGATTCTATTTGCAAGACTAGGTCCGAGAAGGAGTCTCTCTAAGTCTGAGTTTGATTTCAAGTTGTGGCGATGTACTTCTATAAGAACTTGCATTGCAAGTGTATTGTAATCTTCTTGATTTGAGAATACATTGTGCAGGTTTAAGAGGGTGGGGTTTTTCTTCGAAAAGAGTTTCCCCATGGTAATCATTGTGTTATGTGTTCATTGTTATTTTGATTATGTTATTATGCATTTCTTGAGATCTCTACAATAGTTAGTTGAATTTGCGTAATCGTCCTCTCAAGATTAGTGTAGGAAGCAATTCCACTCACCTTTGCTTCCTTACGAACATATACAAATAGAAGCAATTTGATATATTTTCTATTTTAAAGATATTTGGTTTTGTTTGATTTGGGTCTACTTTATAGAACATGAAGATGAATTTTTTTACATGCTATGAATTTGCAAAAGATGATAAGATTGTGAGGTAGGCTAAAATTGATAATATTGAAAAGAATAGTGAAGATGTGTGTGTTGAAATGTAATAGGAGTAACTGAGAGAGAGGGGTGAATCAATTACCACAAAAAAATTCCTTGTCCCTTAGATATCAATAGAAACTTCCACTTATCATGCAATTCAAAATAGCTTGTTCAACACTAGAATATAACTGATGCTCGATTAACAAAGCAATCTTAAGATGTATTAAATTGTTTTATCCTTTAGTGACTTAGCCGTAGAAATATAAAGCATAAGTAAATAACATGAACACAAATGACACCAAGATTTAATGTTGAAACCCAATTTGGGAAAAACCACCTTGCAACTAGTCACAATAATTTTCACTCTTCTAAAGTGATCCCAGTTAGGAGCTAATCCTGTTAAAGGTTACAAAACATACTATTAGTATGACCTTGTTAGAGAATTTAGTTCACCCTATTAGGAGTGTCCTGGTTAGACGTCTTTAAACACTTCAATCTTTAAATGTCACCTTGTTAGAGGATTTGCAAAATGATTGTTAAGTCAAATCTGTTAAGAGATTTCTTTACTACTATAATGGTTAGAAAGAAACAACAAATTGACCTGATTTAAAATGTAACTTTCTTTGCTAATTTAGATATTTGTTTTGGCTTGACCTCCAGATTCTTCTTGATCAGATGTTTCGTTGCAACTTAACTTTCAAACTTTCCTTCTCTTCCCCGCCTTCACTCACATATACATCTCTTTCATATTCAACTCGATACACATCTTGTCCTCACAACTTGACCTTTTTTAATATATCATAAGCTAGGAAAATTTGGCTTGAAAGCCCTTTCAAAACATCAATAAACATCTAAATACTTGGCCTCAATTAATAAAACATTTTTTAATTTCAATTTATTGTCATTGGTCAACCTTGGAAGTGAACTTGGTTGACGCTATGACTTCTTCATTGCCAACCACTCGGTCAATACCCCAAGCAGGTTCCTTCCATTCCTTGGTTACTACTAGAGAGTCTTCATAACCTGACTACTTGTTTAGAACTAATATATATACAAGGTTAATATTGGGTAAGTGATTGAAGTTGTGGTGCCAAAAAGATGACACCTTTTTTTGTTTTTTGTTTTTTTTAGAAAACATATTTTTTGTTTTTAAATAAATGGGCTGCAAACCCGCAACCCATTTCATTTTAAGTTCATTTTGCAACATTTCCTCCTTACAGCGTGTACACAAGTTGAAGGAATTGAAGATTTTTGCCACCCACCTCCTCAAAATGCCTCCTTGTCATCGAAGTTTGAGATCGAGATCACACCGTATGCTTTCTACCCTTGTTATTAAATTTTTTTGTAGTTCTTTTTCAATTTTTCTTTAAATTTTTTTATTTATTTAGATTGCAATTGGTTTCTTATAAGGAAATGTGAATAATGAGAAGGAAAATCCCCAACAAGATCAGAACCAATACCCTCCACAAGATCCAAACGAAAACCCTCAACAAGATGAGAATCAAAACAGATCCATAACAAGAACAAGAAATTTCACAACCTGCACCGATTAGAAGACCTCCTCTCAACACATAGGACAACATAATAAATGAAATAGAAAGAGGGAAAAATGAATTAGAAGCACTCATTGGTAGGTTGAAAGTTTATGGACAAACCAATCCAATGAGAGCACAATTGGCATCCTCCCTCGAGTCCATTATGACCCATACAACTTTTGTTAGTGGTTAGTTAGATATTTGGCATGTTAAGAGGGAGGAATAAAAAAGATATCATGCAAACAAATTATCATATCAAGATGTAAAAAAAAAAGATATATCAAAAGGTAGCATTTGTGCATTGTTTAGAAAGCCTGGTGAACAAAATACTATTAGAGAGACAACTAAATGGTTCCCCATCTATTGGTGCATACACGATGGTATTAGAAATAATTTTTGGGATAGATGGTGGATGGTCTTTGATGCCCCTCCTTGCAATAATCATGAGGTCCCAATGTATTTCTTAAGGAAATTGTATTGTGAATTTTTCCTTGGGGAGATCCCCAATTATTTTGATATATTAGAATCTTAGGGTAGAGGTGGGGGGTCATCATTTGAGAGGCTGGGGGCACGTCATGACCCTAACGTAGTTAGGGCACTTGTTGTCAAGCCACAAGGCTAGCATGTGATTATTCCTTTAGTTTTGAAGGAACGTGTAGATGCCAACACTTTAGGGACTACTAATGCTTTGACTCTCATTTATTCCATGAGTCCATTAGTTGAGGAGGAGCCTTCTATGCATCACAGTCACATGTGCACATCATGTGAATCCTTATGCACATTTGGCAGTCATGTTGGAGATAGTATAGATGATGGGCTAGTCATTGATTAGTTCCTGAATGAAACATTTGGCATTGATACACATGTAACTTACAATTATAATAAACTAATTTGATCACATTTCATATTTATAGTGAATGACTAATTAATTTGCATGTATTGACATTGTTCAAAATTCAGGGTTAGAGTGTTGGCATCCCTAGTAGAGATCCTTTGGCCCCATTTTTTGTCTCGTCAACGAGTTCAGAGGTATGTATCGATTTAATCATTTAAATTAATACATATATTCATTATGTAATCGTATGAAGGATTAACAACTAAAATTTATGCATGTGCATCAGTTCTCTATTGGACCATTGACATTCACTAAGGACTCTGAGCCTAGGCATGATATGAGCTTTGTAGAGGTACATTTGTTTCATGTTAATTTAATTCATTTGATTATATTTGTTTCATGTTTCATGTTACATGTAATGTGTATTGTATGACATGCAACTCTTGACATCTGAGACTCCTCATCTTTGGCAATCCATGGATCGTGGAGTGGTTGCAGCGATGGCTAGTTCAGAGCCATTGACTAAGGTATGAAATAATTTTATTGGTTTCAATTGTTGTTTATAATAGTTAGTATCAAAATTTCTAATGTTATTTATAAGTGATTATATTTATTGAATTGTTGTAGGGCCTTATTACACCCAAACATCCATGAGCCTTTAAGGTGGACTTGTAAAGTGACTATTTGATGGTGGTAAAAAAATAATTAATTTTGTGTGTACATATATTTTATTTGAATGTATAATAATTATTGATTCATATCTACTTTGTTTTTATCAGCTTGAGTTAGAGAAGAGCCTAAATGAGAGGACAAACAAGCATGTGAGCAAGACCCCATCATCCCCATCATCTCCCTCCACACGATGACCGAAGACCTCTAGAGATTTGTTTCCTTCCCCTCATGGGAAGGAGAAGATATAGTTGATAGACACACATGTATAGGCATCAGTGGACATATATGTTAGATTTTATGTCAATGGACATATTTGATATACATTTGATGTATTTATGACATTTTATATTTGATGTATGACTTATATTTGATGCATGACATTATTAGACTTATGACATTATTGGTTAGTATATGATATATTTGTTCATGTATGACATAATTGATTATCATAATATATTATGTGTTTGTTAATGTATGACATTATTGGTTATCAATTTATATTATATGTTTGTTCATGTATGACATTATTGGTTATCATAATATATTATATGTTTGTTCATGTATGACATTATTGGTTATCATAATATATTATATGTTCATTCATGTATGACATTATTGGTTATCATAATATAGTATATGTTCATTCATGTATGACATTATTGGTTATTATAATATATTATGAGGTTGCATGGATACTTGTACCCACACCCCTGGTACTCGTACCCATGTACCCAAGTATCGGGTACTCGATGGAGAGCATCATAGCTAAAGACCTTGATTGCGATTTTTGATTTTTTTTTTTATAGTTTTTTGTTTGTGTATCAGCTCGTTGTTTATCAAGCTTAATTCAATACCTAATTAGTTCAAAACTTTGATAGAATATTGATTAACAATTAACTTTATCACTGTTGAAGCATAAGTTTATCATTTCCAATATGTCATTGTCATATGATTTATGATCTTGTTCATGTTTAAAGTTTTCCTTCTATGTTATTTGTTTATCAAGCTTAATTCAATACCTAATCAGTTTGAAACTTTGATACAATACTGATCAACAATAAACTTTATCAATGTTAAAGCTAGAAATTTATCATTTGCAATATGACATTTTCATATGATTTACAATCTTGTTCATGTTCAAAGTCTTCCTTCTATGTTATGCATCTAAACATTTATCATAAATTATTATTGCAAACATATAACAAATCTGAAACTGAAAACAATATATTACATTTGCAAACTTTATCATTGTTCTTGATTTGAAAAATCATTGTCATGACTCATAAATTCAGGTTTTCTATGTAAAAGTATAATTAAAAATAAAGTTTGACATACCCAAGTACCCCTGTCCCCAATTATAAAAGTAGTTGTACCCATATTCTCGTACCCGTACTCTAAATACCCCAAGTATCCCAATCCTCGTGCAACCTTGTATATTATATGTTTGTTCATGTATGACATTATTGGTTATCATAATATATATCTTGTTTATGTTTTAAGTACATTTCATGTATTTCATTTTAATGTAAATTGCATCGAAAATGATGCAGAGTGGCCACACCAAAAGCTAGTGGATTCCCAACAAGAACATTTTTAATGAAAACTACCTTTCCCACCTTTGTAAGTGTCTTCAAAGACTCTTTCAAACTTGGTTACAATATTGAACAAACTTCTACCCAACATCACAAAACTACTTGATCACTTTCCTTATTCAAGACTTGGGAAGAAATAAGGGAAAAATGAGCAAATTTGAGAAATGGATCATAATAAACTTCTTGCTTCAAACTAACATCTTAGCCACTTCAAGGAACACCTAATAACTATCTCACAAACTTCAGTCTGTCATCTATTCCATCCTTTTGATAGGGTAGGCTAGGATAGACTAGCTAGTCTATGCTTCTCATCCAACAATAGGATCTTAGTGTTTTCTCTACACCTATGTGGTCTATAGGATCTCTTGCTACTTAGAACATCCCGTGACCTTGCCCAACCTCACTCACTAGGTTAACTGATCCAAACTTGCAGCATCACTCCCTTACTCTTCTAGGAACACTATCGCTCCAAAGGTTTTATAGGTCTACTAGGGTACCACAACACTCCCTAGTCCAACAAAGATTTCCATGATGTACTAAGGTTTTATTGGAAAATTTTTACTATGCTTGATTGGATAACAACAATGGGTTTGTACTCGATTTCAAGATTTCTTCACAAAAGAGCTACAAGGAGAGCCCCTAATTAGGCCTCCACTCGGATTTCTATGTCCAATAGCTCCTTTGTCTTAGAGTTTTAACACTTATATCCTTAAGAAAAATTAACACATGGACCCATTCTCAAGGATTTTTAGGGTCTCAGGGTGCCTATAGGTTGTACAACAAAAATAACAAAATTGAGGGTTTGGTAGGGTTTTCTTGGTTGCTTGATGTCCCCAATTTTAAGACACCTTCCACACTTCATCAAGACTCTTAATCCACAAGTTGGAACCTCCTAATACCCTTCTTCAATCCCTTAGAAGGGAAAGTCTTCATTCTTCAAGCTTTGCTCTCGAGAGCTCTTTCTTTCCTGACAATCCCTAGCCAGGCATTGCCTTGCTTGCCTAGGGCTTGGTCAAAGAATTCTTTGCACTCACTTTCAAGGCCCTTGCTTGTATAATATAATACATTAGGGTCTATAGCCTTGAGATCTAGAAGAGCATGGAATTTCCATGGTGGAGACAAGACTTACAACCCTTTCATGATATACAACTCCAAAACTAGCAGCAGACAGGTATCTTTGAAGAAATTTACAAAATCTTTAAAAACTTGGTCACAAACTATAAATAATGCATGGAAAATGGAAAAAAAAATAAGACAACTACAACATGCAACAAAATTATAATAGCCATGTGATTTTCCTCCAAACAATATTAAAAACCAGTAAAATTTGTTCTAAAACAGTCACAGTTTGTTGCATACATTCCAACAGTACGGATTCGTACAAGAAATGAGTTGCCAACCCTTGATTAGGGTTCCTCTAGGCATAAATAGGTTTCTCATTGGGGTGGAGATAGGTTTTAGGGATTTTTCAAAGCTTCTTTACAAAGTAGGTCTTTTAGCAACAATTGGAAAAAATTGCTCAGCAACTTTTAAAAATTACAAGCAATTTTGGGGCAATTTTTATTGCTCAGGCAGTCTTGTTTTGTCTCACATTTCAAGACCATGCTATGCCTTCCAAAAAAATCCTTGGGAGTGAAAATTTCACTATCTTGCTTACCCCAAACTCATAAATAACATCCCTTCCATAAGGTGGCAGATTTACATAACATTGCATTGTTCATGCACTTTGGTCTTCCAAACAAGTAGTCCACCTTGGAAGTTTCTTTTAATGCACATCCATGCCTAAAATGCAATAAAAAATCCTAAATTAACCTTCCCATAATAAAGAGATAAGAAGGATACCAACCCAAAGTCAAGGTACCATTCTCAACAGAGACCAAAGAGGAAACTTTAAGACCTATCCTAGCTTGGGCACACAAGCATGAGCTAAATGCCCTTATTGTATTCACATACTTCTTCAGAAAAGTTCATCACACCAAAAATGATATGGTGGGAGCCTTGAAAGGGTGTTCTTGCACCACCTTCCAAGAGATTTTTCAACATCTTGTGAGTGAAAACATTCCTCCAACATCCTATGATTGTATTTTCTTTGCAACAACATGTTATTTGTTGATTTTCGGACAACTCTTCACAAAGGAAAGTGTCTATGTTTCAAACCCATGAAATGACTATTAAGACAACCAAGAAGATCATTAACATATTCCATTAAATCCATTCAATGATAACATGTAGCTATATAAGGTGTAATGATTCTCAAAACACTTATTGAGTCAACTTATTAACAAAAACAACAAACAAAGGAAAATTGTTAGGACTAACGTAATTTGGGTTTATAGATGACCTCAAGTTCCTTGACCTTACAAACAAGGATTAACTTATTACCATAGAAAAATAACATGTTCAAAATGATGCGTATAATTGCCCCTTTACCTTCTATCATGAGTCTCCATCATTGGATGAGATGGCATATCCAATTGCCACAGTCAAAGATCACTGCCCTATGGCATTTAGTGACTCTTAGGGATGATTCGGTTTGGCATGCTCGAGAATGTTTGAGCACTCAATGGGATGGGATGAGCTTGGGGCTAGTATTTACCTAGCCATTTAGAGCTAACATAATAGACAGTTCGATCCCATGACGAAAGGTGAGAGAGATTTGGTAGTTGGCAGCTTTGTACTGGCCAACACTACAAGTTTCAACATCAGCTAAGATGGCATCACAAAATCAAAACGGAGTTAATATCTCCAAAAAGTGAGAGAGTTTATTGTAGGTCTCCACAACACGGTCTTATAGCACCTAGAATTGCATCCATACCTTGCACAAGCTCTAAGATATGCCCCATCAAAGATTGCTGCCCTATGGCATTTAGTGACCCTTAGGGACATTTTGGTTTGGCATGCCTGAGAAAGTTTGAGAACTCAATAAGATTAGACAAGCTTGGGGCTAGGGTTTACCTGACCACTTGGAGCTAAAAAAATAGATAGTTCAATTCCACAACGAATGGTGAGGGATATTTGGTAGTTGGCAACTTTGTACTAGCCAAGACTACGAGTTTCAACATCACCCGAGATGGCATCACAAAATCAAAACAGAGTAAGATCTCCAAAAAGTGAGAGAGGTTATTGTAGGTCTCTGTAACACAGTCCTATAGGACCTAGAATCACATCCATACCTTGCATGAGCTCTGAGATATGCCCCATCAAAGATTGCTTCCCTATGTCATTTAGTGACCCTTAGGGATGTTTCAGTTCGGTGTGCCTGAGAACGTTTGAACGCTCAACGAGATAGGATGAGATTAGGGCTAGGGTTTACCCAGCCAACTAAAGCTAAGAGAATAGACAATTTGATACCACAACAAATGGTGAGGGATATTTGGCAGTTGGCAACTTTGTACAGACCAACACTATGAGTTTCAGCATCACTCGAGATGGCATCGCAAAATCAAAATAGAGTAAGATCTCAAAAAAGTGAGAGAGGTTATTGTAGGTCTCTACAACATAGTCCTAGAAGACCTAGAATTGCATCCATACCTTGCACAAGCTCTGAGATATGCCCTGTCAAAGATTGCTGCCCTATCTCATTTAGTGACCCTTAGGGACATTTTGGTTCAGTGTTCCCGAGAACGTTTGAGCGCTCAATGGGACTAGACAAACTTGGGGCTAGGGTTTGCCTAGCCACCCAGAGCTAACGAAATAGATAGTTCGATCCTGTGACAAAAATTGAGGGAGATTTGGCAGTTGGCAACTTTGTACTTGCCAACACTATGAGTTTCAGCATCACCTGAGATGGCATCACAAAATAAAAATGGAGTAAGCTCTCCAAAAAGTAAGAGAGGTTGTTGTAGGTCTCTACAACATGGTCCTATAGCACCTAGAATCACATCCATACCTTGCACGAGCTCTAAGATAGGCCCCGTCAAAGATTTCTACCCTATGGCATTTAGTGACCCTTAGGGACGTTTCGATTGGGCATGTTCGCGAGCGTTTGAGCACTCAACAAGACTAGATGAGCTTGGGGATAGGGTCTACCTAGCCACTTGGAGCTAACAAAATAGATAGTTTGATTCCACAATGAACGGTGAGGGAGATTTGGCAGTTGGCAACTTTGTATTGGCCAACACTAAGAGTTTCAACATCACTCGAGATGGCATCACAAAATCAAAATGGAGTAAGATATCCAAAAAGTGAGAGAATATATTGTAGGTTTCCTCAACATGGTCCTATAGGACCTAGAATCACATCCATACCTTGCACAAGCTTTGAGATATGCCCCATCAAAGATCGTTGCACTATGGCATTTAGTGACCCTTAGGGACGTTTTGGTTCAGTGTGCCCGAGAATGTTTAAGCACTCAACGAGATAAGACAAGCTTGGGGCTAGGGTTTACCCAGCCACCTGGAGCTAATAGAATAGATAGTTTGATACCACGACGAACGATGAGAGAGATATGAACAAGATATGTATGCGTAGGCCACTTTGTGTAAGATATGAGCAAAAGTTGCTAATTAGGCTAAATTGAGTCTTTTTGAGTTTTTGGTCAAGATAGCCTAGAATTAGGTGGTTTAAGTTATTTTTTAATAGTTTGGAACCTTTCCAAGTTTTAGAAGTGAAATCTAGTGAACTTTGCATTAGTTGCACTTTTTGTTCAAAATTGCAAAAGTTGTAAAAGTTGCTTAGAAATGAAAATCTGTTTGGGAACCTTCTAACCTTCAAAAAAATGTTTCCAATTCTCATATACCTGAGCACATATAGTTACAACTTCCCAAACTTCCATTTGCAACTTTGTTGCAAAAATTGCAAAAGTTGCTCAAGCAACTTTTTGAACAACATTGCAACTTGGCATTTATAGGACTTGGGAAGCCAATATACTCAAGTTGGGCATGATCCCTCAAAGTTATCATTGAGATATATTAATGATATTAATAGAACAACAAAAAGATCATTTCCACCTTTAAATGGAGACTTTAGCTTAAATGGAGATTGTGGAGATTGTCAGTGCCCAAACATGTCCCAGTCAAGTAGATGACTAGTTTACAAAGCAACCAATAGGAAACAGGGTCGTGGAAATGAACTCAATGCTTAGGAAGGTTCAAAAATGCGAAAAAAACTTATTTCCAAATGCTCAACCCTTCACCAATTCCCAAACTCCTTCCATTGATAAATCAACACACTACAAGAGGTCAAATCCTTCATGGTACTTGACCTAGGGCTTGATTGGAAAATCACAAAACACATCCTCTAGTCTTGAAACCATGGAATCTTAAAAAGGACCCTATTAACTACCATTTCTCAAGTTGGCATGAAATTTCAACCAAGGAAATTGCAGTTAGACCCCCATTTTTGTTGTGTGCACCAAAATGTTGTCCTAAAAACCTAGTTTCACTAAAAATGCAATACCTTGAGTTAGAAAAAAACGTAGAATGATGAGACAAGAAGAAAAAGAAAGATGGTTCAAAGCTCTATCTCAAAAATCCATCACATTAGGTTTGAAAGTCTGTACATTTCATACAGTGTGCAAACTATAGTAAAAATGACTTGAAAACTAAATTTCTTTCTTTGCAACTTCTTCCAATCCATATATTAATGCCCTCTAGACCTCAAAAATGAGGTATATATATCTCTTATGTATATTTTAATAGTTAGAACCAATATTTTAATAGTTTTAACCCTTTTCTCTCTAAGTTGCAAATTTGAGCAAATTTTACAACTTTCAACAATGCAACTTTGCACAAAAAATGCATTTTTTACATTTTTCACTTGATTCCACTTCTTGGACTTAGAAAAGGTTCCAACATACCTAAAAACAACTAAACAAAACTTAATCCTAGGATTTATTGACCAAAAACATTAAAAATCCCAAATTTTCCTAATGAGCAACTTTTGCTTATAAATTGCGTAAAGTGCCTTAAGCATACAAAATGGTGTCTTTCTTTGACAACTGTGGACTTCTCATCCAAGGGTTATTTATTCTAGCCTAAGTAGGTAAAAAAAAACATGAAAACCTAAATATAAACCAAGTTCCTTGGTGCTCTGCACCAAGAACATACCCACAAACATGAATGAAAAGAGAACAATGACCATGGACACAGTGAGATTGGTGAAATGCAACAATAAAACTCTTTGTGTTTGCAAGTTTTCAATAAATGATATCCAATACCCATACTACCACACCAAGGTCCCAATGTTAAATTTTCATTTATTTAGATGAAGTGCTATAGATAGTCATTTTCACATTGTTTCTGATGTAGAGCTTACAACCTTCTTTCATCAAAAGCTTCCTAAGTGCCTAGTAGCACCTAGCCCACTACAGGATGCCAATCAGGCTTACCAACCTTTACCCAATGCTGACCATTGTATCTTCAAGTGGACTCCACTTTTATAAGGTCTTTCCCCTTCTCTAGGGCTCTTACCAAAGTTGGCTCAATTATAGGTTTCAGGGACACTAGCCCTCAACTAGGCCAAATAAGGAAAAATGTGAAATCTAGTTTCCAAATCCAAACTAAGGCTAGGATCAACATCACTAGGCTATACCACAAAGATTCATGCACTTTTAGGGTTCTAACACCCCTAAAAGACCAAATTCCCAAAATCAGGCCTAAAAATCTAAGTAGGTCAATTTTTAGTTTTCTATGGCTAACTTCCAAACTTTCCAAATGAGGTATCAAAAAAATTACCTTTTTACATACCCTTTACCAAGTTCTTGAAGACTCCAAAATATCTTGGGTTGAACCTACTCCAGTATGTCCTAACTCCCACTTGGTTCACAGACCTAATAGGCCTAATTAGGCTAGCTTTCCAAAGCAAGTGTTAGGATATGGGTTCATAGAACCAACACAACTACATGTAACTCTTCCTCCCTGTGCCACATCTCCATTTCACACTTTTCCTAGGTTAGATCAGTTGGTTTGGAAGTCTAATCACCACTTCTCCTACAAATCTAGGTTGAACACATAGGGATGTTTAGCCTAGGGCCAGCTGGTAAAAATATGAAACCTTCTCCTCTAGGCCTGAAACTCTACCATATCAAATTACACTCCCCTAACTCACATCCCTCCAAGTGGCATTAAATTCCAATGATGGGATTGCAAGTTAGAGGTACATGTTTGCCAAAACCCTCGAATTCAGCCCCAAACAAGCAACTTGAACAAAAAATGCAATAACTTGAACAAATGGAAAGATAAATCCTTCAAACCAAAAGAAAATGAAACCTAGTTCATCAGGCTATCCAACCATGTCAATTGATCCTTCTCCCAAGCCATACAATTCCATACAACACAGAAAATAGTGAAAATGACAGAAAATCAGAGTTTTATTCATGCAAATGTTCACCAGTCCATACCATCATGTTGTCCTCTCCATGTACAAAATATTTAAACATGTCCTTTGTGTCTTCAATGGTCATAACCATATTTCAAATGGTTATGCCAATGTACAACCATTTTTGCAACCATATTACAAAGTTGTCAACATTTTTGTAATTTTGCTTGACAATATTTACAATTTTTGAGAACTAACTTCCTATACACCTAGGACTTGACCAAATGACCCTAAGGACCATTAAAACCTTCTAAGGATCACAAAAATCCTATTTGCATTTAAAAACCACCAAAATTGCTTATTTTTGACCCATTGGTACAATTTGGCACTCTAGCTTATAATGACACCTAGAGCCCAATTGACCTTACATTTTGGTCTTATTACAACATTCTTATTAATGTTCTAAATCCAAAACTAGGACCACTATCCATTTGCCTTGGTGCCCTACACCAGTTTCCTTCAAGCAAAATGATGTAACCATCCCCTTTCTATTCTAACTATGACTTGGGGATGGATTATTAACATGTAACATATGTAATTATGCATACTAATGCAGAGAAAAATCAAAGGATGTAGATGATCATCCAACTAGACAAGTTTGGAGTGCTTGGGTGCATGAAAATACATTAAATTTGATGCCATAGGTATAGCAGGGGGAGATCTGCCTAAAGTAGGCCATGGTTTTATGCAAGACATCCAAATTAATCATCATAAACATAGCGTAGGATCAACTAACAAGTCTTGTAATTGATTTCTTCGTCTGATTTGAAGAGGCCCTAGTTTTTGACCTTATTTGGTGAGGGTTTCATAAAAAGCACATATAGAGAGTTGATGGGTTCAATGAAATTGAATAATCCTAACTTTAGGATCATATTAAGATAATTTACCAAGTTGTATGGTTGGGGAATAATTATTCCATATAGTTCCTTTGTAAATGGAGGGGTTTTTATGCTTAAAAAGTGGCCCATATGGTAACAACAGAGATTTGGTCCAAAAAAATCATACCTCATCTTTTGATATGTTATAGATAAGCAAAATGGGTATCCTAATATTCAATTTATTTTCGTTATGTTATGGTAAACTATGGAGAAAAGTGCAAGAGGACAACATTTGAGGGCTAATTGGGGCTTGTAGGCCTAGTAGGCTGGGATGATTGGTTTACTTTAGAGATAGGCTCTTGGTATTTGTTAAACTGGTTATTTGGGGTGTATTAGGGTATTCAAAACCATTATATTACTAAGAAGTCTTTGGATAAGTCATTTATCTGATTTGGAAAACTTAAGCCTTAAGGTTGCATTCAAAAACCTTTAGGAAAACACATTTTTCGAAGTATTTTCTCATAGAACTTGGAAGGGCCCATCTTGCTCCACATCACTTTTCCTATAAATGTCTATAAAGAATATATGTAATCATACCATAAATACTTGATTGCAAGTGTAGAAGAGATATAATATGTAATTGGGTCCTAAAGCTACATTACAACTTGTAAGTTCAATACATGTTGATATGTAGTCAAGTCTCAAAATCTTAACTATGATTGTGTTAAGAGGGTGATATGAAATTAGGTCTTCAAGACTAGATTGTAGGGATGCAAGAATTAACCCAATGACATATAAAGATGCTTAAAGAGCTTGCAACTAATTCCTAGAGACTTGATTACAATACGTGCCTATCAACATAGAAGGATGACTTAGTGGTTGGGTCTTAAGGCCTGCCACCACTTAGGCATGATAAAACTTGCAATCAAGTTTTTGAGACCCAATTTCATTTTGTTAATGCATGTAACTTATGACTTGTAATTGATGTCAAGGACCTTGACTATATATGTGAACTAAGACAAACTATTCACATGTTGAGATTCAAATATTGACCTTTACACTAGTAACTACAAGGGTAATGCAAGGGCATTCAAATACATAAAAAAGGTCCTAAGTGATGCAAGTGGTAGGGTACTAACCAGGTATATTGGGAGAGTACAACCTACAAGAACAACCTAACAAGGCTCAAGACCCCACACTTGCACCTTGACGACAAATATTGCTTAATACAAGAAACCTACACTAGACATGGAACCAAGAACTTAGACTCAAGAAATGATGTTCTTACATTAGAATAGGCATATGGAATGGAATTGAAGACTCTAAACTGAGAAAAGGACATAGTTCCTTCATTAAACTCCTGGATTCCTAGTAGCACAAGGAATAAGACTTAGGTCTGCAACTTGTACACTTATCATGAAATGACACCAAGATTACTTCCTATTTCTAATGTACTATCAGATTCCAAAGTCAAGAGATCCCATTAGCATGCAAATTGTCAAAACCTGTGGGGACAACATTTACACAAGGGCTAATTAGGCCACATTTACAAAGGAGGTACCATTTAAACACATGATAAAAACATGAGACCAATTGGAGATGTTGAGGAATGATCCAAATATGCTAATTAACAAGTTATAGACCATAATATTGAGTTTTGAGGCCTTAAAATGCTAGGACAACAAGTTTGTGTATTGATGCATACAAGGTATATGCATCTAGGGCATCGTGTTTCTTCCTTCTCCCTACATCTTATCACCTGAAACCAAAAGCATCTTAAAGTGCATTAAAAATACAAGGATTCCACCAAAGGCCATAATTTTCCTATGGTTGAATCTCACATTATATCTTGATTTCAATCAAAACTCTTGAATTTTGGGCTGTCAACACTAAAATAGGAATAACTTGAGTTCTAAAGTGTTTGAAGACCTCAAACCAATTGAATTAGAAAGTTGATTCAAATATCTATCCAACCATACCAAGAAAAGATCCTAGGAATTTATACATGACTATACCATGCATAAAAATAGCCCAGAATGTAGAAAACAAGGTTCTTTTTATTGATTTCAATGCCAAAAATGTACATTATACCTTCCACATGCCTGAAAGGGCTATATGAAGGTCTTCCCCAACTGATCCAACCATATTTGAAATGTTGTGACCATTGGACGAAAGATTAGAAGCATTTTTGCTTAGTTATGCAAAAAATTGCAAAGTTGTATAACAACTTTTGCACTTTTAATGCATTTTTTACATTTTAGTGCCTAAAAGGCATTTTAACCATTTGAATGAATCTAGATTGACCCAACACAACTACTAGACCCTAGATTATAAGTATATGCATTCAAATTACATAAATTGTGCCCTTGTGACCTCATTGAGCAACAAGTTCATAATATACCCAAATTCCTAATGAGCCACACAAAAGGGTTAAAGGTGAACCTAAGAGGCCCAAACAACCTTATTTCATCATTCCATGTGAGAGTGCTCCTGCACTATTAAGAGACATGAGCACAATGAAAATGGATTTTTGTGTAGATTTATACTTAATTCTTACCATGCAAAAATCAAGAGCAACATATTGAAAGGTTATGTTAAACAAAAATAATGTTGATGATGACCTTCAATCTACCTTTGAACCCTTTTAAAGAAAGTCAGATCTCATTATACTTCATTATTTAAGATGAAATAATATACGTATTTTTCAATTCTTTTGCTTCATATGTTCTTTACTCTTTTCTATCCTCGCCTATATAGTTCAAACTTCTACTACATGCAAAATAATTTCTAACACTTCCAACTTGTTAAATGGGCTATCCCTTAGCAATTCCATGCTAGGGACCCTTCCCTAAGCTAGAGACTTATCCCTTAGGTTGTTCATTGCCCTATGGTAAGTTATTCCTTGAATTTAAGGCCAATTAGTGACTCTTCCAAATACATTGTGACTTCCTACACCCTAGCTATCACACCTAGGTCGAATGACCCTTATTGATGCAGAGCACACAACCTAGTTTTGCCACTTGGTTCTTAAACCTCTAAGGGTACCCAAACCCAATTCAAGATGATGTCTTGGTTACTAGGCTTTGACAAGTGATGAATTTTACTTATCTAAGTGGACTCCACTCTCCTAAGGTCCTTCCCTTTTCCTAGGGCTCTTGGTAAACTTGGATCAAAATATGGCTTTAGGGACACTTGCCCTTAACTAGGCCAATTAAGGAAAAACAAGTAAAAATGTTTCAAGACTTCAAATTTAGACTTTATTCAGCATTTCTATGACTAAACCACTAGGATTCATGCACTTTCAAGGCCCCAACACCTTCAAAGGATCAATATACCTAACTCAACCCTAGAAATCCTAGCAGGTCAAAATTTAGTTTTCCTTGGAAAAATTCCAAACTTTCAAAAGGACAAGGCCAAATTTTCACCTTTTCAAATACCTTTTACCTAGTTCTTGAAGGCTCCAAAGGATCAAGGTTTGACTCAATTCTAGCATACCCAAACTCCACTTTAGTCTGTAGACCTAATAGGCCTAATTAGGCTGGGTTTCCAAAGCAAGTGCTTGAAGATGGGTTCATAGTATCAACTCAACCCCATGGAACTCTTCCTCTCCTTCCTAAAACTCCATTTCACCCTTCATCTAGGTTTAGACAATCTGTTTGGAAGCCTAAATGCCACTTCTTCTTCAATTCCTGGCTGAACACATGGGGATGTTCAGCCTAGGGCCGGTTGGTAAAAATATCAAACCAATTCCTCCAAGTCTAAAAATCTACCATATCAAAGTAGGATCCCCTAACTTATATCCCCCAAAGAGGCATTAAATTACAATTGTGGGTTTGCAAGTTAGAGACACATGTTTGCCAAAACCCTTGAATTCAGGCCCAAATAAGCAACCTTCACAAAAATTGCAATAACTTTTGTAAATGAAAAGATATAACTTTCAAGCCAAATGAAAATGAGACCTAGTTGATTAGGCTATCTAACCATGATAATTGATCTTTTTCACCAATATGTACACGTCTGTACAACTCATAAAAATAGAAAAAAGGTAGAAAATTAGAGTTTTATTCATGTAAATCTTCACCAATCCGTACAACTATGTTGTCCTCTCCATGTACAACATTTTTAAACATGTATTCCTTGCCTCCAATGGTCATAACCATCATTCAAATGGTTATGCCAATGTTCAACTTCATTTTCAATTATTTAGCAAGAAAAGTTGTCAGTTTGCATTTTTTTTGCATGACAACATTAACTTTTTTGCTTTAATAACCTCCTAGACACCTAAATATTTTCCCAAATACCCCAAGGAATTTAAATATATCTAAAGACCTAAAAACTCCTTATTGCATACAAAATAACTCAAATTCCTCAAATTTGACCTTTGGTTCAATTTGGTATCCTGGCTTATAATGACACCAAGGATCCAATTGACCACTCTTTCTCTCTCCCTCTCTCCCTTTTCAATCTAATGAACCAACTGGATCTGCTCTAGATTTTAATGTCTCAAGTATTTCCTTGTGGTCTGACTTGCAAACTTTCCAAAGAATCTTATTATGTCATTTTCCACCATATTTTATCAAGTGGACA
Source organism: Cupressus sempervirens (assembly GCA_028749045.1). Taxonomy (NCBI): domain Eukaryota; kingdom Viridiplantae; phylum Streptophyta; class Pinopsida; order Cupressales; family Cupressaceae; genus Cupressus; species Cupressus sempervirens. The sequence continues at coordinate 29,984,623 of CM053785.1, read as the reverse complement.
TTTGATGCAACAAGAAGGTTCGAATAATGAAGAATCTTTCTCTCTATTTTCCAATCCTCAAATAACCACAAGATAGGGTTCTTCATAGAATATTGTCTAAGCCATGTGCTAGTTACAACCATCGCATCGATATGGTACTCTAAACCTTCACAATCTATAACCGAGTGATCCAATTTTTTTTTGTCTTGGACACAACAACACAGACAATAATCTATCCCTTCTTCATTGTTTTCAGGTGCAATAGCAACAAAAACATGGCCTGCAAAGATAAGTGTACAAAATGTGGTCATTAATTCAGAAAAAACTTAGGTAAAAGTTATAAAGTTACATATTGAAATTACAAAGATATATAAATATATATATTACTAGGTTGCACTAGATTAGACAAGTGGTCAAATTCAATAGATGAATCCATCTCTACCATTTCCAATGCTTGTGGGGGATGATAGGTGTCAATTGGGTCCAAAACTCATATATCCCATTTGTCCACCCATTTAGTCAACTCATAGTCATCCCAATTTTCCTCTACACATGATGGACAATAGCATACAATTTTTCATGTGTGGATACTCCATGAACCTGCACCAGAGCTTCTAAAAGAGTGTAACTCACTTGATCCTGTTAGTGTGCAACAATCCTCATATGATGCAATGTTAGTATTATCTATCAACCAAAAAAATCTACAAATGGTAGACTCACCTTCCTTACCTAGACCTATTGTAGCATCACACCACTGAATGATGGATTTTGCATTTGTCAATATTGCTCCATCTTTGTACTTTAGTTCTTCATGAGCTAAGGCTCTTTTGATGCATGTGCCTGCACCATCATGCTCTCCCTTTCCATGACCAACCTTTGTGAAATTCCACATATATTGAATTCTACACAAACTGTGTATCCTGCTCAACTAATAGAACATCTGTGCATTGTTGAATTGAGATGCACAATTGTCTAACCAAATAATGTGCTGACGATATTGTATGCCCTTGTTAGCCAAATCTCCATAAAATAGTTGAAAACAACTATCTACAAACTTCATAGAATGTGATTGATCATCGTTGATGTAAAAATGGTACTCCCTCAAAATCTTTCTATCATCCTCTATACTTGTAGGTGAATGCATGAATGTTATGTGAACAAATATGGAAACCTATTGAGAAGTATAATAATTTGCTTACACCTCATTTTGTGGTTGTAGTGTGTAGTTCTCTACAAAGTCTACAACCAAAACAATGATATCCAGTGGAAGCACATCCTTGCACAACTTGAATTGCAAATCCAGCCATCGAGCTCTATGTGTATGCCTTGCATACTCATAAATAATCTTTTCACGAAAAATCTTCATGAACTCATACACTGGAATCTTTTCAATGACTAAATCACATGTTTTGCCTTGTTTCCCATCTTTTAGAGCATATGTCACTATCTTAAATTTTTCGTAATCTACTATTTTATTTCCAATTGCATGTGTACTATTCATATGTTCACAAGTTGATAAAGTTGCAAAGAACCACAAAATAAGCATGTACCATCCAAGCATGATGTCTTGTAAAATTTTTGGCCATCTCCTATTTCACATAAAATGTCGAATATGAATTCCCTTAAAGATCTTGGTGGCCCATTCATGTCGCAATCCTACAAAAAACAATTAGAATGCAAAAATACACATATATGCCTAAAAACATCCAAAATGGTTAGAAAATTTAATATGTATCCTACAATAACAAGTTGTGCAAGTGTGATTTATCTTCACATAAAAAAGTTTACCCATCTCAAAAAATATTTGACTTATTCGAAGTTGAGGATACATACCAATAAATTTGTGCAAAAAATTGTGTCTTAGTTGAGTCCAAAAAATGTTTTGCATGTGGGTTGCAATTTTGGCTACCAATCCTCCTTACAACATCTCTTTGATTAGGGGAAACACGGGTTATTTTTCCAAAAATCTTTGATCAATGATTTCAAAGCTTCACTAATTTCTTTATCCTTTCGTGGTAGTCTATCGCTAAATGTCCATAACTCATTTTTTGTTGGATCTTCCAATCTCTCATGACTTAGCATGGCTCTCCTTAGAGTACCTCTACCAATTTTCAATGTTTTTCTTGTCTTTCTCATGAGTTGAGCTTTCTTCATTTGGGTACTTACTATTTTCGATGTAAGTACTCATTTTGTGATATTACTATCTTTGGTGCATGATTTAGAACCCACTTTGTCATAAGCACTCATCAGATTCTTTACAATGTTTTTTTTATTTGAATCATCCATCGTTCTTAGCCCAAGAATCTTCATGATAGGCCTAAATTTTAAATTCTTCAGCATTTCAACAAATAATTGGCATTGACCTATAATATTTAATTCTTCAAAGAATAATCTCCACATACGATTAACTTTTCTTTGACAAGTATGCTTACTAATCTTGTTAGGCATTGATTTCAAAATGTGAGTATCAATACCAATCAAATATTTTGGTCTTCTAAAACGAATTCTAGAAGGTATTATAATCTCTTCCATTCCCTCAACATTTTGAACATCAACATAAAGTTGAGTGTTTTGCGTAACTTGAATCAAAGATGATGTGCCTTGGCAATAAGATGCAAAAGATGGAATATCACCTACTTGATATGTTGATGTTGTACCTTCAACATGACATGATGGAGTGTGTACATCATCAGATCTACAAATTAGCATCTCTTCAACATGAGAGGATGGTATGACTCCAACATTAGAAGATGGTGCAACTTTACAATTCAATTGTCTTCTTGAGCATAACATTCTCATTCGTTCTCTTTGTATTTCCAATTCTTCCTCTTTGTTTCTTTGTATCAGTGGTTCTTGATCCTCTTCGAAAGTCAATTCTTCATTATTGCTTTATAATTTTCTTTGTTCATGTAGCAGTTTCATTTTACCTCTTTTAATTGCCAAATCTGTCTCCCTCTCTTCCTTTGTTTGAGTTTTTGGTTTCTTCCTTAGCATGATGATAATATCTATATGTCAAATTATTCAAACATTTGAATTACTTACAATTTAAAATTACAAATCATTCAAATACATATAAAAGTTACAATTATTTCAATGAATACACAATATCTATTAAACAACTTGCCAAATTTCTAACCATTTCCAAATAACAATTCATTCAAACACACAAATTTCAATATTTCACTATATATTAAACAAAATGTCAAATTATAATCAAATTTGTCTCTATATATCAACAAACAATATTTAAAAAGGACTGCACTAACCTTTTCTATAGAAAGAATATTAAAAAACCTTCAAATAGCATATCCAATGATTGAATTTTGTGTTTGCTAGCTTCAAAAAGTCTTCAAATAGTGGTTGTTAACTTCCAACAGCTTGAAACCCATGTTTTTTGTCAAAACAACAGAATGCACAATAGACAAAAAGTAGAATATGAATCAGTAGTGACCCAAAGTTGCTTTATGACCATTTTTTGGTGATTTCACATAGTGTGTACGCACTATGTGAAAATAAATCTCTCCCTAGCTCACCATCCACCATCCCCTACTCTCTCTTTCTCTCTCTCTCTCCCCCTACTCTCTCTTCTCTCCCATCGCCTACTCTCTCTCACTCTCTCTCCTCTCCCATCCCCTACTCTCTCTCACTCTCCCTCTCCTACTCGCTCTCCCATCACCTACTCTCTTCCATCCGTTACTCTCTCACTCTCTCTCCTCTCCCATCCCCTACTCTCTCTCACTCTTTCTCTCCTCTCCCATCCCCTACTCTCTCTCTCTCCTTACCCATCTCCTACTCTCTCTCTCTTGCTCTCCCTCTCCCACTGCCTACTCTCTCTCCCATCCCCTACTCTCTCTCTCTCCCTACTCTCTCTCCTCTCCCATCCTCTACTCTCTCTCTCGCTCTCTCTCCTCTCCCATCCCTACTCTCTCTCCCGCTCTCCCTCTCCCACTCCCTCTCCCACCATTGACTCTCTCTCTCTCTCTCCCAACCCCTACTCTCTCTCACTCTCTCTCCTCTCCCATCCCCTACTCTCTCTCTCTCTCTCTCGCTCTCTCTCCTCTCCCATCCCCTACTCTCTCTCGCTCTCCCTCTCCTTCTCCCTCTCTAATTGCCTACTCTCTCTCTTGGGCTACTCTCTCCCCCCCTCTTCCATCCCCTACTCTCTCTCACTCACACACTCTCATCCTCCTCTCTCTCTCTCTCACTCTCACTCTCCCACTCCCTCTCCCACTACCTACTCTCTCTCTCTCTCTCTCCCATCCCATTCTCTCTCTCTACCACCCCCTACTCTCTCTCTCACACTCTCACACTCTCTCCCATCCCCTACTCTCTCTCCCTCTCCCACCACCTACTCTCTCTCTCCCCCATCTGTTACTCTCTCTCTCTCTCTCTCTCTCTCTCCCCCTCTCTCTCAGGCTACCCTCTCTCTCCCCTCTCCCATCCCCTACTCTGTCTCTTTCACACACACACACACACTCCCATCCCCCCTCTCTCTCTCCTCTCCCATCCCCTACTCTTTAGATCTCTCACACACACTCTCATCCCACCTCTCTCTCCTTCTCCCACTCCCTCTCCCATCGCCTACTATCTCTATCTCTTTCTCCCTCTCTACTCTCTCTCTCTCTCTCTCTCTCTCCCATCCCTTACTCTCTCTCTCTCCCCATACCCTACTCTCTCTCACACTCTCTCCCATACCCTACTCTCACTCTCTCTCCCATCTTGTACTCTCTCTACCACCCCTACTCTCTCCCATCCCCTACTCTCTCTCTCTCTTACACACATTCCTATCCCCCTCTCTCTCTCTCCCTCTCCCACTACCTACTCTCTCTCTCTCCCATCCCCTACTCTCTCTCTTTCTCTTGGGCTATTCTCTCTGTCTCTCTCTCTCTCTCCCTCTCCCATCCCTTACTCGCTCTCTTTCACACACCCACACATTCCCATCCCCCCTCTCTCTCCTCTCCCATCCCCTACTCTCTAGATCTCTCAAACACACTCCCATCCCCCCTCTCTCCCTCTCCCACTCCCTCTCCCATCACCTACTATCTCTCTCTCTCACTCTCTCCCTCTCTACTCTCTCTCACACTCTCTCCCATCCTCTACTCTCTCTCTTACACACACTCCCATCCCCCCTTTCTCTCTCTCCCTCTCCCACTCCCTCTCCCGCTACCTACTCTCTATTCCCTCTCTCATCCCCTACTCTCTCTCTTTCAAACACGCACACCCATCCCCCGTCTCTTTATCTCTCTCCTCTCCCATCTGCTACTCTCTCTCTCACTCACTCTCCCTCTCCCACTCACTCTCCCACTACCTACTCTCACTCTCTCTCTCACTCTCACTCTCTCTCTCCCTCTCTAATCTCTCTCTCTTTTCCACCCCCTACTCTCTATCACATTCTCACACTCTCTCCCATCCCTTACTCTCTCTCTTACACACATTCCCATCCCACCTCTCTCTCCCTCATCCACTCCCTCTCCCACTGTCTACTCTCTCTCCCCCATCCCCTACTCTCTCTCTCTCTCTCTCAAGCTACTCTCTCTCTCCCCTCTCCCATTCCCTAGTCTCTCTCTTTCACACACACACACACACACACACTACCATTCCCCCTCTCTCTCTTCTCCCATCCCCTACTCTCTCTCTCTCTCTCTCATTTGCACACTCTCATCCTCCTCTCTCTCTCCCTCTCCCTCTCCCACTCCCTCTCCCACCGCCTACTCTCTCTCGCTCCCATCCCCTACTCTCACTCTCTCTCCCATCCCCTACTCTCTCTTTCACACACACACACACACTCCCATTCCCCTTCTCTCTCCTCTCCCATCCCCTACTCTCTCTCTCTCTCTCACTTGCACTCTCTCATCCTCCTCTCTCTCTCCCTCTCCCTCTCCCACTCCTTCTCCCACTGCCTACTCTCTTTCTCTCTCCCACCCCCTACTCTCACTCTCTCTCTCCCATCCCCTACACACACACACTCTCTCTCTCCCCTCTCCCATCCCCTACTCTCTCTTTCACAGACACACACTCCCATCCCCCTTCTCTCTCCCTCTCCCACTCCCTCTCCCACCACCTACTCTCTCTCTCTCACTCACTCTCTCCCTCTCTACTCTCTCTCCCATCCCCTACTCTCTCTCTACCACCCCTATTCTCTCTCACACTCTCTCTCATGCCCTACTCTCTCTCTTACATACACTCCCATCCCCTACTCTCTCTCTCTCTCTCACACACACACACTCCCATCCTCCTCCTCTCTCTCTTGCTCTCCCTCTCCCACTCCATCTCCCACTGCCTACTCTCTCTCTCTCTCCTCATCCCCTACTCTCAATCTAGCTCTCCCATCCCGTACTCTCTCTCTACCACCTATACTCTCTCTCTCACACTTCCTCTCTCTCCCATCCCCTACTCTCTCTCCCCTCTCCCATCCCCTAATTTCTCTCTCTGCCACCCTACTCTCTCTCACACTCTTACACTCTCTCCCATGCCCTACTCTCTCTCTCTCTCTCACACACACACACACACACACTCCCATCCTCCTCCTCTCTCTCTCTCTCTCTCTCTCTCCCTCCCTCCCTCTCTCCCTCTCCCACTGCCTACTCTCTCTCTGCCATCCCCTACTCTTAATCTCTCTCCCATCCCATACTCTCTCTGTCGCCCCTACTCTTTCTCTCACACTTCCTCTCTCTCCCATCCCCTACTCTCAATCTCTCTCTCCCATCCCGTACTCTCTCTCTACCACCTGTACTCTCTCTCTCACACTTCCTCTCTCTCCCATCCCCTACTCTCTCTCTTCCCTCTCCCATACCCTAATTTATCTCTTTGCCACCCTACTCTCTCTCACACTCTCACACTCTCTCCCATGCCCTAATCTCTCTCTCTCTCTCACACACACACTCCCATCCTCCTCCTCCTCTCTCTCTCTCTCTCTCCCTCTCTCTCTCCCTCTCCCACTGCCTACTCTCTCTCTGCCATCCCCTACTCTTAATCTCTCTCCCATCCCATACTCTCTCTGTCGCCCCTATTCTCTCTCTCACACTTCCTCTCTCTCCCATCCCCTATTCTCAATCTCTCTCTCCCATCTCGTACTCTCTCTCTGCCACCCCTACTCTCTTTCACACTTCCTCTCTCTCCCATCCTCTACTCTCTCTCTCCCCTCTCCCATCCCCTACTTTCTCTCTCTCTCTCTCACACACACACACACACACACACACACACATCCCCCCTTTCCTCTCTCTCTCTCTCTCTCTCTCTCTCTCTCTCTCTCTCTCTCTCTCTCTCTCTCTCTCTCTGCCTCTCTCCTTCCCTCTCTATGCACTATTTAGGTCTCAATAGTGCATGTGCACTAAAGTGCGCACACGCTATTAAGACTTAAATTTAAAAAGCTTTAAATAGCACACATGCGCTATTGGGCACACACGCTATTCAAAGCTTTGCATTCTACCAAGCCTAAGGTTTGGTTTTGCCTTGGGGATCCAACCCAAGGGTTTGGAATCTATAAACTAGTTTGACACGTGTTTTGCTGCAAACACATAAAAAATGATTGATTTTTCTTGTGTGCTCTCCTTCAAGTTTCCTTGTGGTTGAGCATCGATAAAATTAGGTTAGATGAAATTGTAGGTCTCCATGTTAGCTATATAACCATGTAATTTATTTTTTATTTGAACTATTTCAAGCCTTTCATATATAATTTCTCTTGAATGCATGACCATTTTTTGTCAAAAACCAACATGTACTAATTGGGCTGTAGATTTTAGCCTATTCATCAAATTTTGCAACAACTTAGTTTTTTAGAAACTAGACTCCATTCTACAAATTTTGAAAAAAATAAGTTTTGATTTTAGATTACTTTTCAATCATTTCTAGGGGGAGCACACATATATTTCACATTTTTGAGATGTGTCTAATTAAAAAATTCATAAAAAAAAATACACATTATAAAATTACTCAAAAAATTTGGAATAAACTACATAGTATTAGGTAACTTTTGACTAAAGCGAGTAAAGAATTTCAAAAAAAAAAAAGTTAAAATTTTAGGGGGGCCACACTTTGTACTGTGTTATGTTTTTTTGGAATAAACAGTACCACTTTCTATGGCCCCCTTTTTTGGGGACCTAAAACTAAACCATTTTGAAAAAAAATTAGTAGTTTAGAAACTGGATTCAAAGGACTAATACTTTTGTTTTTGTCATATCTTAAAATTTTGAGCATAACTACCTTCAAATTCTTCTTGAAGTTCAAAAATTGCTTATTTCAGAAAAATGTGTCCACTTATACCCCCCTTTTGGCACCACAACTTGGTGCACTTACTCTATTGCAAACTCTATATTGCTCATATCTTGGTTGTCTTTGGAGGCGGAAACACCAAAAATTAGGAGTTTGGCTTTGGCAGGTCTCTAAATCAATAACCCAACCATTTTAATTTCCATCTCGTGTGCATGTTTTGAAGTAAGATATCATGTAGTGAACATGGAATTCTCCCATCTTCTTTCATGAAGCTTCATTCAACTCCTTGATCTCTTAGAATAATTGTTTTAACTTGCCAAACTTTTCATTCTATTACTTGTGTTTATTCTATTTCCAAGTAAATTATTAAATTTATTTTCTATTTCATACCTTTCTAGAATGAAAATATGTACTATATTTATATGGGATGCACACACACTATACTTGCATCCTAGATCAACATTATATTATTAGACTTATATAGGCATCTAAATAGTGAGCTAGTGGATTTCACAAACATGCCTTGAGTTGTTTCTCTTTCATTTCTAGTTGTTAGAATGTTTTTATCATTTTGTAGCTCAGAGTTTTCATTTAAATATCTTGCATTCATGCTTAAGTTTGATTTGGTTAGTCAATTGATCACCCTAGCCCGCCATATCACTTGTTTGGTGGGTGGCACAAGGGTCAATTCACACCTATACATTTTATTGATCACTAAAGGTGGAGACTTCCCTTCCCCACATTTTGGTCAATCCAATGTGAACCCTTTTGTTTCATCATCTTCTCCCCCTCCATTAGGTGATGATATAAAAGTTAAAATAGTAATAAACACTTTTATCCTATTCCCTAATCATAAGAAACATATCATAAACATTTCTTTTACCCCTGTTATGAAGAGCCTTCTACCTTGTACATCATTTCAAAACTTAGCGGAAATTTCATAAGGGGTATAATGTTTGACCCCATGTGTAGTGTAGATCTGTTATTATAGAGGAGATACTTTTTCCAATGGGCTACACCATGTGATATATGATGAGCATCAGGTGACCATTCAAATTCATAATGGCTTATCCATTCCCCTTTGGGTTAAATACCATATTGATGGTCCTTATGGGACCCAAGGTAGTCTCTATTACTTTAGTCATTATTTTGGAGTTAGATCCCTTTCAAGTAAAGTTGGGTATTCCTTGGTTGTCTCTATGTCCGTGTTCCCTTGGGTGGTTCTACATGGGCAATTTGTATTATCAAAAATTGAGTTATTAACATGATTAACAAGAAGAAAATCCATGTACATATTGAAAGATGTTCATGCCTTCTACAATTTTCCTAAATTGAGGCAATAAATGAAAAAACTATTTTTGATTTATGTTGATCATTGATTCACCCATGACACTTGCATTTTAGGTAGCAACAAATTTTTAGCATGGCACAAAAAGAGTTGAGTAGTAGGAGTATTTTTTCAAGTTGCTAGTGACTTGTAGTAAATTCCATCATTGATGTAGGTGGAGATACTTTTCCATCCACCTCTTCCAACACTTAGTTGGGACACTTGCCATACTCCTCTACTAAGTTTGTCCTATTTTCCTCTTCCTTCTTGGGAACTCATGCCTATCGTATCCTAGTTGCCTCCTCTAATAAATATCTCTTATTTTCCCAAAATACTCTCTACTCTCATCCTCTTCTTCATGGAATCTTGTCCACTACAAATTGACCACTTCCAACAATGCCTTGCAACATCCTCCATGTGCTCATATTCATCATCTTTCCTCTTTTCACATTCCCTCATTGTAGTCACATCTTCTAAGTTGACCAATACTACTAAAACATTTTCTTCTTTTCCTCTTACTACACCTACAAAATTCTTGTGTTGTAGGACTAATTTTCAATCAAGGTCAATAATCCTTCAATCTTCTTTATCTCTACTTCAATAAATGCACAATCCTCTTTCAATATTTTATCAAATTTGGTCTTCATAAATATTTTCCTATATAAACTTTCTCCTTTCATTAGGATCTCTATTGAACACTAGAAATTTCTCCACTATTACAATTTTTTTCCTTATCTTTTATTTTATCTCCTCCAAGGCATCTTGCATCTCTTGCCTCAATTTAAGCACTTCCCTCTTAGATATAGGCACCCATCTCTTCCTTCTCTTCTCCAACATAGGTATCATCAAAACCTAAGCAATACAAACAAAAACCCTCTTATTGCTTCTTCTTCCCTATATCAATAACATTGATTCTATCTAGCTCACATTGTTGTAGATCTCCCTCACACCTACCTTGTCTCTTGATTTCCTCTCCATATCACTTCACTTCACCTTCTTTTCAACAACTTTCACTAGCATCTTCTACCCAACATGATTTTGTAAGACATATCTCTCCAAGACCTCTTCTATACATATCCTCTTAGTGGAAGGAGTTTGTACATCTTCTACTCAACTTAATCTCTACTAGATGACATCCAACATGATCAATTTTTACTTATAGCTTCTTCACCCTTCAAAAATATTCATCCATGGGTATTGGCATATGTTGTCTCATGCTTAGCACCCTACTTATAGACTCAAACCCTTTGGCTTTGATACTATATATTGGGGGAAATTTTCATAATCCAAACCAATGCCAAACAATTTTGTGCTTAGGGTGACAAGAACTTAAACAACATAGTAGACAATTTAGTATAAACACATCTTGAATGCTAGAGACTTTAAGAAACCCACTAAAAAGCATAACACAAACCTACTAAAAAACATAACACAATGATAATGTACTCATTATCTTTTCAAATATTGTCTATTCTATAATTTGAACTTAAAAACACAATATGAATATAAAAGCATAAACTCTCAACAAAAATAATATTCAACAAATATGGATAATCTCCTTCTAATCCATCTTTGTGCAACCACTCACACATACCCCAAAATAATTTCTTTATCCAATCACTATATACCATCCCCTTTTATTCTTTTCCTAACAATTTCACTTCTTCTAGTCGATGCCTTCTTTACACAAACCAACATCTAAACCCCTTTCTAAATCGGCTTATCCAACTTTCCCTTTGTGAAGTCTATCTTCCCTTTTAATCCATTCGACCTCCAACACCTCAACTAATGGCTCCTACTAGAAAAACCAAATTCAAAAATTAATTTAGCTACTACTGTCATTACTTGATGGTTCCATAAGGAGATGCTCCAATTTGCATCTGATTCCACTAAATATAGATCATGTGGATGCTGACCACGTTTGAGATGTTTTCTCCTGCATTTGTTGAGAAGTCCCTGAAGGCATTGCAAAAAAATCCATCTTTTGTGCCTAGTATGCATTCATCACCTTCTATGGGATGACATCTATATATAAACATCATCTACAAGGATATGCCCACAAGGTCTACAGTAATGACTAATATTATAAGTACGTAGCTTGTTAAAATGATTAACAAGAAAAGAATTCATGTACCATACTCCAAAGCTTTCCTAAATTGAAATACCTTTACCTCTACCACAACACTATGAAACATAATACTTTCATATCTCGAATATACGGAGGTTCTTGATTAACACTGATGTTAAATATAAAATCTAGAACATCCAAGTCATAAGATTTTTTGCGCAAAGCATAACCAATAACAATAAATCAGCCTCACAACAAAACTGACACTAAAAGATATAGCTGCCAAATGATATTCCCTCTTCAACCTTATAATCAATTCTAATGCCTAGAAATGCCTAGAAAGAGATGGCCATTGACACACAGCTTCACTAAATTTCTGCCCTACCATTTCTAAAATCTCTTTATAAACATTATCAAAATTTAATATCAAACAATAAAAGGAGCTGCCATTGATTACATGATACATCAATCAACTACCAAATTAGTCACAAAAAAAGGGTTGGGGGATACAAGAGCATCTCGTGAAAGTTCAGATAACATCAAGGCCGAACAACTTACAAACTATTCATAAACAACCTCAGACTGCAAGATTAGTGCCAACTGAAGGAGGAGGCTCATAGTGATCATCTTAACCCCATACATCAGCGGGGTTAACATGTGTGTCAGACAGAGACCACTCATCATCAGTGTCATCTTTTTCTTTTTCCTTTTTTTCAATTCTGGGAGGCGAAATTACTGGAGTTTACTGTTACCCAACAAATAGGCTTGACACTTTCCATGTTATTTAGCTATAGAATATGGGAAATCCTTAGAAAAAAGTTATCTGGTATAAAGTCTATAACTTTGATAACTATTTGAGTTCTTGATTTCCTGACAATACGAAACACTACTCCCTTTTATGATTGAAATCATATGAAATTCAAATTCACATTACATTTTATTATTATTACTATGTTGCTTTTTTTTCTCTCTGTTCACTTTGGGGATTTGTAGTACTAAAATCAGCTCTTGTTTAAATCATGAATCATATGACCAGTCTTCAGTACAACATGTGAAATTGGCTCTCAAGTCAATATGCATGATTATAGTAATTATAATTACACTATTGAAGATTCTAGCTCACTTTATTAAGTGCTTGCAATGTGCTTGACTCTGCAAAAGTTGTAATATTGTAACCACTTTCACTAAAGCGACATGGTTGTGTACTCTTCAATTAGAAGAGATGTTCAATCCTGACTGGTATTTCATTCACATGGTGTTGAAATTTTCTTGTGATAGTTGCCTTTTTTTGAGACAACTAAATAAAATTGGAAACATCATGGGAAGATCCAAGATCCAATAGAATCTGCCTTACTTTTTGAATGTTGATTGCCAGCCATACTACTTTTGAACTTTGAAAACCTAAAATATATGAAAATATTTTAAAGTTACACATAATGGACTAATTCAAAAGCAATTTGAACTACTTTCTCATACTTATGGAGGGAATATGCCACAGCAGTAGTAACTATGAGATAATTATGGCAGTGTCTAAAATATGTGAAGTCAAAACATGAATACATTTCTGTCTTCAGTAATGAATACTAAATCGTTCAACTTGAAACATGAATCCCGGAAAAATCATGTACCTGCAGCGTTTGACCTTAAAATGGAATAGAATAATATATGTGAATCATGTAATGAATTAATAAATCCAGATGTAGGTAAAGTAGGATAAACTAATAGCAACTGTATATACCCTAGCCTTTTAAGTACCTTGTATAAAATCAACATCCTTCTCTTATAGTTTTGGATGGCTTACAAGTATTGAAGGCTTCCAAGCTATCTTGTGCTTCAAAATCTCTTTTTGCTCTCTAAAGACATAAGATCTGTGAGGTTTATAGGGCTCAATAAAATTCTTAGAAATACATTGCTGTTAAATTCACCTCTAGCCTTTAAGAACCTTATATAATTTCATCATCTTTCTCTCGTAGTTTTGAACGCCTTCAAGCTATTTTGTGCTTGAATTTTTATTCCTGCTATGTGAAGACATAAGATTAGTGAGGTTTATTGGGCTCAAGAATTTTTCTTAGAAATATATTGCTGTTTAAGCTTTAGCTCTTCTCCTATAAGTTCTTAGAGCTTTATAATTCTACTTTTTCTTTATCTTTGGAAGATGAAGGGAAAGAAGGTACTGAGATCTATCCTTCACTGGCTTATTGAGTATTCAGGTGGAAATAGAAAACCTCTTATGAAGCCAAAACATCATCTGGTTGGGACTTCATTTCCAGGAGAAGCAGTATTATCTCCTGATGGAAATTATGGCAGAGAGAATTATATTTGTGATGATGTTGTGATATTAGAAAAAGATGTGGACAGAGCTGCAGAAGAGTTTATCATGCAGTTCTACAGGAATTTGCAAATGCAAAACATGGTGGAGGATCAGACTTATCAAGGCTATCTAACAAGGAGTGTGGCTTGAATGCATAAGACTTAATGTTTTTTATTAAGAATTTTGGCAGGGCAATATTGTTAAGCATTCAGGGAGCAAATTATAGATAGATGGATTATTGAGTATAGATATGAATATGATTAATTAATAGGAGGCGTTTAGTCCTTATGAAAGGTCCTCACTTTTTTGGGTCTAGCATTCAACATGGCAGGCCCTGTCTATGATGGTTAAATTAATTGAATGTGCAGGCAGCTTCAGGGTTTTGCAAACAGTTGTTAACAATGAAGGATCTTGAGCACTCTAAATGATTATGTTTATAATTGGAAGCTAAAGGTTTTGGAGATTTCAATATAAGATTCTTATCAAGGCTTCAAGAAATCTGGAGTCCTAAATGATTGATTTTGTTTTCTTGAATTCTTTTAGAGATTCAGTTTTCCTGATCATGGCTTGAAATTTAATTTATTCAGGAATTGACCCTATTTCTTAACTGTTCAGTCTAGTTTCACTAAAATGAAAATGGGCTTTGGTTGAATGGATCAAAGGCCTTTTTGTTTTGTTTGGTATGATACAAGAGCTGATACGACATATATTATGAGGGTTGATAGTCACTGTTCAAAAGTATCCTTCGGTTTAATGTAGGTGGTTTTGGGTAATAAACAGCCTATGAATTTGAATTGCAATGGTCTTTGAGGAAAAAAAATATTATATTTTATATTAATATTTTATAGATCATATTTCAGATAAATTGATCTCTGAGTCACATTATAAGTGTTTCTAATAAGAAACATTGTAATAACATTGCTAAAGCATGTTTCATTGGATCAAAGAAGACCAGAGTACAACAACATTACTATATCACATAAGTTACACTCTGGGAGTTAAAACAAGTTGCAAAACTCAAACAATTTCATTTAATCTTTTTCTATTTAATCCTAGAAAACTGGGGCACATTATTTTTCTTTTTTGGGGTCACAAACTTATTTAACCTTTGATCCTTGTGACTGATCTCTCTCAGCCGTACTGAATTCCGCATGATTGTGCCCATTGATCCTTGGGACTGGTCAAGCACTCCAAGATAGGATCATTAATGATATTTTTTATACAACACTATGCTATATTCTGTGTGTTTGATATAATTATGTCGAGAGGCTTTGTGCTAAGTCTATTTCATCTTTATGTTACATATTTCTAAATTATAATCTATGTAACATATGTTCTATTTCTTTAAGGTTTTTGTTTTAAATTTATTATTTAGAAAATATATATAGATTTACTAAAATTTTATGAAAATTTTGAAAAGATTTTTTAAATTTATACGTACAAATTATAGATTATAGAAATGTTTTAATATATATGTAGAAAAAATATAGAAATGCTCTATTTTTCTTTTTTATGAATTATTAAGAATATATATTGATTTAGAAAGATATTAGAAATTTTTATATCTATTTAGATTTTAGTGTTTGGCTTTGCAAGAAAAGGAAATACTGATTAGAAAAGGTGTTTATTTATATATCTAAATTAATTTCTTTGTTTTCCAAATTCACATCTAAAACTAAAACAAAATTTTGACAACAAACAAAGCAAGATTCAATGAATTACCTAGGGAAGTAGTAGCAGTGTTGAGGGTATTATGGATAGATGATTCTCAGAACATGGAAAAACTAGATAATGAAGAGAGGCTTTCCAAGGAATTTTGGGAAGAGTTCAGAGTAGTGGATCTATTGGAGGAAGAACAAAAGTCTATGAAAGAAAATTTAAGTAATGAGATGGGTGAGAACGACAAAGATGATAGAGAAAGAAAGAGACATAAAGGAAAAATTATTGGAAGAGGTCAGACTGGAAGAATTGGATAATAAGGTAGAAATAGGTGGAGATGTAATCCAACAAGCTCAAAACAATTTGACAAAACTAGGGATAGCCCAATATATAGATGGGATTTCTCTACCAAAATGTGGGGAAACAAAAAAATGAAGAGAGGTAGGAAATCTTTAGCAAAGCTAAGAGAAAAAATTGGTAATGCAGGAAAATCTAGGATGCTTTGAAAGGCGGGAAGGGGAAGACCCTTCCCACTAAGCAATGAAGATAACATCTTGGAATGTTAGGAGATTAAATGCCCCTAACAAAAAATGCTTACTCAAGCACAAATTAACCTTGTTTAACTCAGAACTAATAATGATACAAAAAAACTAAACTAAACAAGCAAAAAATGAGAGAAATTAACAAAAAAATTGGCATTTGGAAGACCATTTTGAAGGAATCAGAAGGAGCCTCAGGGGGAATTGGTCTAATCTGGGACCCACGAAAAATAGACTTAGAAGGTATATCAGTAAACAAAAATTGGATGGTGTGAAGAGTTATAAGTTACAAATCAGATATACAATTCATAATCATAAACGTATATAGTCTGGTACAGACGGGAGAAAAGAAGATGCTCGGGAATGAAATCATCAACTTTATGGACCTCATCCAAGATGAGAACGTCTGGGTGGGAGGTGACTTTAATGACATTTTAGATTTAAAAGAAAAAAGTGGGGGATCCCAAACCATATCATAAATAAGTTAGATTTCAGATAATGGTTTTACCAAAACCATCTCATAGACACCCCCCTTGCGAACGATCAATATACATAGTTCAATAGGCATAGGGACTCTTGCTAGATTGCAGAAAGACTAGATAGATTTATCTTCAAAGGGAATTTATATATATATTTGATTTCTCTATTCAATCATCAGTACAACCTTACGCCAATTTGAATCACTTCCCTATCAGTCTAGATATCTTTGAACCTCATAAACCAACAAGAAATCTATTTAAATGTGAAAAAATGTGGTTTATGGATGAAAGTTTAATGAAAAAAATTAATAACTAGTGGAAATAAGAAGTAGAGGAAGGATCCAAAATATTTTGCTTCATTTCCAAATTTTAATTACTAAAATAAAACATTTTAAAATGGAATAATAAACACTTCAAAAGCATCTTTAAAGAAAAAATAGAGATAGAAGAAGAATTAGAAAACTTAAATAAAACAGTCATACAACAAGGAATGGACAATGATAAATTTGAAAAAGAAAAAGAATTAACTCATAAACATGAAGACATCTTGAACAAAGAAGATATCTTTTGGAGGCAAAAATCACGAGAAATGTGGCTTTAGGAAGGAGATTGTAACACAAAATTCTTTCGTGACAATAGTACAATCGGGAATATAAATATCAATAGAATATCGAAAAGAAAAAATAGTTTAGGAACTATTATAGATAATCCTACACAAATAGTGGAAAGTTTCTGTTAAATATTTGAGAGACACTCTAAACAATTATGAACATTCAAATCTTGTAGCCCAAAATATGATGCTATAATCTATACCTAAATTAATCACTGAAGAAGATAATATGATGTTAAACAAAGCATTCACAAAAGAAGAAGTTTAAAATGCCCTATTTAGTATGAATCCTAACAAGTCTCCAAGGCCAGATGGTTTTCAAGCATTTTTCTTCCATAAATGCTGGCATATATTAGGTGACGATTTATATGCAACCATAGAAGCCACCAGAAATTCAGGTTCCCTATAATTAGAAATCAATAACACCTTCTTTGCACTCATACCCAAGAAAGAAGATCAGATCGATCTTGGGGATTTTCGGCCTATTTCTCTTTGCAACATCATCTACAAGATTTTATCCAAAACCATCACTAATAGGATCAAGTTGGTCCTTCCCAAATAATCAGTGAGAAGAAAATCGGGTTTACACCCAATAGGTCTATTTTGGATGGAATGGTTATCATCCAAGAATTTATACACTCTTTCAAACACAAAAATCAATATGCATGCTAATGAAATTAGGTATTTAGAAAGCTTATGAAAAACTAGACTAGTGATTCCTTTGTAAAACTTTATAAGCCTTTAGATTTTTGCATCAATGGATAAACCTAATTTATAAGTGTATTTTGACACCCAATTTTTCGTTCTCATTAACAAAATGCCAGAGGGATTCTTCAACTCTTCTAGATGAATCAGACAAGGGGATCAAATCTCATCCTTTCTTTTCATTATTATGGTTGAAACCTATGGAAGACCCATGAAAAAGGCTCAATTAGTGATGCAAGAGCATCCTAGTTGCATTACTATCCTGCATGTTTGCCTTATTTCTTTGTTGCTACTGAGCACCTTGTTGGAGCCGAGTTCTTTGTTGTTGCCAAGCTTGTAGTTCATGCTGAGTCCTTAGTTGCTACCAAGTGCTTGTTGATGTTGAGTGCCTGTTAGTGTCGAGTTCTTTGTGGTTTTTGAGTGCTTTTTGATGTCGAGCTCATGTATGTGTCGAGAGTTTTTGAGTGTTAGTTTTTCCTTGGTCCTTCTTTGGCCAAGTTTTCTGTGTTTGGTTCCAGTTTGGGCCAACCTTGCACATATTTAATTTTGTATTTAATATTTTTTGAGAGTTGACTTGTTGCTTGGTTTTCATTTAATTTAAGGGTTTATTTAGTTCGTAATTTTTAATAGGTCAATTTGTGGCCTTGCAAGTATTTAAAGGGGTCTTGGGTAGAGTCTTAGGCATGATTAAGAAGATAAGAAAGAATAGAAGTAGAGTGAGAATGCAAATATCATCATTAAAGATAAAAATTTGAACTATAATGTTGGTCGTAACCCAAAAGGCCTTATAACTGGGCATGTATGTTGATGATTTAATGAAACAATAAAGTGTTTTTCTCTTCTATATCCTTTGGTTATTGTTCTTTGTGTTGTGTTTCTATTGTGTTTATTCTTGTAGGTGACTTTGGTTGCTGGGCGTGCCTTTGGCCCTAGCTATGCATCATTCTCCTTGCATCAGGTGGTATTAGATCTTGAGGTTTTTCTTTGTGGATATTGGATCATGTAGAACCCTAAGTTAATTTGGTTGTGGGGTAGCAGATCTAAAGATTTGACCTACAACTTGCAGAGGGTTATGATCTTGTAGGAACCTAATTGAGAAGATGGTTTGGGATAGAGGAAATGTTCACAATGTCGTATTAGATACATTGAGAAAAATTACAGCCAGATTAGATGTTGTGGAGACCACCCAGAGGAGAGGTGCACATCTTGATGATGTGGGTGATGATAAAGTAACAACAAAAAACCCTAATCTAAAACCTAAAGAAGATCAAGATGAGGAAAGATTGTTGAGAGTATTGTCTAGGGAAAATTCCAAGCTTGCTATTAGAAGTTTTTCGTTATGATGGAAATTTGGATACCAATTTTGTGCTGGATTGGATCTTTGATATGGAGAATTTCATTGAGTATGAAAACACTCCTGATAATAGGAAGTTGAAAATTGCAGTTACTAGGTTGAAAGAATATTCTTCACTATGGTGGGAGAATTTGCAAACTAATAGACAAAGGAGAGGAAAGGAGAAGATCAAAACTTGAGTGAAAATGGTGAACAAGGTAAAGAACAAGTTTCTTCATGTTGATTACCATGTTAGCTTATGAGAAAGATGCAAAATTTGAGACAAAGAGACATAACTAGGAAGGAGTATACTAAGGAATTCTATAGATTGGACATCAGATCTGGACATGTGGATGATGATGTTGAGAAAACTTAAAGATACATAAATGGATTGAGATCTGGGATTCAAGATGAGATAAGTTTTTTGAAGTTGGAAAGTGTGGAGAAAGCATATCAATATGCCTTGAAAATCTAAGGAGATCTTAACAAAGAAGCATGAACAAAGGCAAAGAGGTAGAGATGGTAGATTTTAGAGAAGCAGTGGTAGATATTATGTAGAAGGTGGTAGATTTGACAATTTTGTGCAAGATAAGTGAGAATTTTAATGGAAGATGATGACAAAGGCAAGACTGAGTGGAAAGGTGGTGATTCTTACTGAGGAGGTACTAGTTCTTACTAAGGGAGATGTAATTCTTATTCTAGAGGCGAGTTTCGTGGTAATTGTTTCAGATGTGGTAAAGAATGGCATGGATCCTTTGAGTGTAGATCTTCTAAAAGTTGACAAGGTAATAGAAATGTTGTGGTTCAAGGAGACACTAAGGGTTCACCTAGTGGACTTGAGGTTGGAGAAAATATGATGGTGAGAAGAACCTTATGTAATAAGGGAAGTGATGAGGGACCTATGCTAAGGAGAAGTCTTTTTAAGACCAGATGTAAGATGGCTAGAAAATATTGCAAGTTGATCATTGACAGTGGAAGTTCTACAAATTTGGCATTAGAAGAATTGTTTACAAATTTGTAGTTGTAGAGGTTGAAGCATCCCAAACCCTATCCTATTTCATGGATCAAAGAAGAGCATAAGATATTGGTGATTGAACAATGTATTGTGAAGTTCAAGATTGGACATTATTTTGATGAAGTTCTATGTGATATTATGCCTATGGATTGTTGTCATATTTTGTTAGCTAGACCTTGGAAATAAGATATGTATGCTATAAATGATGGAATATTAAATCAATATACTCTTTGGGTGAATGGGAGAAAAAAAATATTGTTGCCTTTGATTGAAAGTCCAAATGAGGTTAATTGTATTGCTATGAAGATTTGCGTTGTTAATGGAAAATAATTTGAAAAAGAAATGAAGAAGAATCAAGTCTATTTTTCTATAATTCCTAGGAAGCTGAGTTGTACTAGCAGTAGTTGAGTAATAGAAAATAGTGATGACTAAGTAACCGTCAGTGATGGTTGAGTAGTAGAAACTGGTAGAAGCTAAGTACCAGTGGAAATTTAAAACTTGTTGACTGAGTACAAATAAATTGTTGCAGAAGATATTCTTTATGGTTTACCACCAATAAGAAATATAAGTTATTGTATGGATCTGATTCCTGGAGCTAGTTTTCCAAATAAAGAAACATATATATTGACACCTAAAAAGAATGAAGAACTTAACAGACAAGTGCATGATTTGTTGCAAAAAGATTTGATTAGAGATATTTTGAGTCTGTGTGTTGTATCTTGTGTATTAACACCTAACAAGAATGGAGAATGGAGAATATCTATTGATTCTAGAGCTATTAAAAAGATCACAGTGAAATATAGGTTTCCTATGTTGATGATGGATGACATAGTGGATTGTCTAAGTGGAGCAAAGTATTTTACCAAGATTGAGTTGAAGAGTGATTATCATCAAATTAGAATCAAAGATGGTGATGAATGGAAGTCTTCTTTCAAGACAAAAGATGGTTTTATGGATGGTTGGTAATGCCTTTTGGTTTGACTAATGCATCTAGTACTTTCATGAGGTTGATGAATAAAGTTCTCAAGAGATTTTTGGGGTAAGTTTTTCATTGTTTATTCTGATGATATTCTAATATTCATTAAGACTAAGAAAGAACATCTTGAGCATGCTAGACAAGTATTGTAGAGATTGAAAGAGTACAAGTTGATGATTAACTTGAAAAAGTGTTCTTTTATGCAAGAGGAAATTGTGTATTTGGGATTTTTGATTTTAGCTGATGGTTTGAGAATGGGCCTTGAGAAGGTTAAAGCAATTTTGGAATGGCCTACACCTAAGAATGTAGGTGAGGTAAGATCATTTTATGATTTGGCTAGTTTTGTAGGAAGTTTATAAAGAATTTCAGTTCTATTTTTAATGCTATGACCGAGACAATGAGAGGAGACAAAAAAGATTTCAAGTGGACACATGAAGCTGATAGCAATTTTGAAACTTTGAAACAAAAGGTTGCTGAGTTACCTGTATTGGTTTTGCCTAGATATCAATAAGTTATTTGAAGTTGAATGTGATGCAAGTTGTAGTGCAATATGAGTTGTATTGAGTCAAGAAGGTAAACCCATTGCTTTCTTTAGTGAGAAATTGAATGATGCTAGAAGGAAGTATTCTATGTATGATCAAGTTTTTTATGAAATTGTCCAAGCCTTGAAGAAAAGGAGACATTATTTGATTCCTAAGGAGTTTGTGTTTAATACTGATCAAAAAGCTTCACAATACTTGGAAAGTCAACATAAATTGAATTAGAGACATATGAAGTGGGTTGAGTACTTGCAGATTTTCACATTTATGATTAAGCATAAGAGTGGAGTCAGTAACAAAGTTGCTGATGCATTGAGTAGAAGATGTTCTTTGTTGACCAAGATGAAGGTTGAAGTTCTTGGTTTTGATGAAATGAAGGAGTTGTATGATATTGACCTTGATTTTTTTGAGGTGTGGAGAGATTACAGAGCACCAAATCTATATAATCACATGAGTAAGTATGATGAGTATTTCATTCAAGAAGGTATGTTGTTCAAAGGAATTCAGTTGTGTATACTTAGAAGTGATATGATAGCTAATTTGATTAAGAAAAAAATATAGTGGTGGATTGGCTAGACATTTTGGAATCAATAAGACATTGACTTTGCTATAGGATAAGTATTATTGGCCAAAAATGTATAAGGATGTTTAGAAATTTGTAAAGAGTTGTGGAGTTTGTCAAGTTGAAAAAGGGGTAAGTTAGAATATTGGTTTGTAGACACCTATTTCTATTCCTAAGAAACCTTGGAGTGACATTAGTATGGATTTTGTTCTTGGATTACCTAAGACAACAAAGGGGTATGATTCTATATTTGTTTTTGTGGATAGATTTTCTAAGATGGCTCATTTCATACCATGTAAGAAAACATCAGATGGCAAGCATGTTGTTGAAATTTTAATCAAAGAGATTGTTAGATTGCATGGATTACCAAGACATGTTATTCTGACATAAACAATAAGTTTGTTGGTTATTTTTGGAAGACTTTGTAGAAGAAGATGAGTACATAGTTGAAGTTTAGTTCTACATTCCATCCATAGATAGATGGATAGACAGAGGTTGTGAATAGAAGCTTGGGTAATTTTTTGAGATGTCTAGTTGGAGATAAACCACAGAATTGAGAGTTGGTGTTGAAACAATCTGAGTTTCCATATTGTAAGAAATTGGTATAGCTCTAATACCATGTAAGAATTTTCTTAAGGGAAAAATTCACCCAAGAACTAATAACTCAAACACAAGCACAACTGTAGACCCAAAATGGATATGATCAATTAATCAAAGGATGTCCTAATACATTGCTCTATTCAGTATGTGATATTCAAACACACTAAGAGTGCTTGTATATAAAAGCCTCTTAGGAAGCACCTAGAATGTCTCTAGAAAGAACCAGGAGATAAGATAAGAATCATGACAACTAAGCACATGCCTTATCCATCATTCTAGATGAGTGGATAAGAATGAGAAGGTTGTAGACGCCATGTGCTTAATTCATGTGCTAACTCCTGTGTTGTCAACATGACAACTCACAAGAGTATGCATACTCCTAGGTGGCTAATAAATAAATAATAAAAAATATGCATTAACCTAAGTAAACTTAAGTAAATGTAAATAGTAAATATTTATTTACACCAACACATATAATAATTATGTGAATAGGAGTACATGAAAAACACTTTTTGAGATTGTTATTGGAATGCAATCTAAAGGAATTATTGAATTGAGGGATGTTGCTAGTGAAGAAAAGAGAAGAGTTATAAGAGTAGAATTTTTTGATTTTATGGATTCTTTGCATAAGGAAGTGAAGTTTAGGTTGGAAAAAAGAAATCAGAAGTACAAGGAAAATGTTGATAAGTCTAGAAGATATCATGTTTTGAAGTTGGTGGTGAGGTGATGGTTCATTTGAAGAAAGGAAGATTTCCTAGTGGAACATAAAGTAAGCTAAAGATGAAGAAGTTTGGACCTTGTAAGATCTTGAAATTTTTTGATAATGGTAATGGTTATGAAGTTGAGTTACCTAATGACATGGATATATTTTCTATATTCAATGTTGCTGATTTGTATAAGTATCATGACTCAGATGATGAATTTGTTGTATCAAATGATTATCGTAAGAAGTTGATTGAAGAGGTAGAATAGGTATTGAATTAGAGAGTTGGTAAAAGTACAAAAGGAAAGGATTACTATGAGTATTTGGTGAAATGGAAGAACATACTAGTTGAAGAGGCTATATGGATTTCTCAATCTGAGTTGGATTCAGCTAAGGTTGTGGCACTTGCATGATTTAGGAGAATCATTTCTTTTCAACCCCAGTTGTCTGATGTAGGAGCATCTTGGGTTGCATTGCTATCCTACATGTTTTCCTTGTTTCTCTATTGTTGTTGAGCTCTTTGTTGCTACTAAGCTCCTTGTTAGTTTTAAGTTCTTTGTTGTTGTTGAGCTTGTAGTTGGTACTAAGTCATTAGTTTCTACCGAGTGCCTATTGGTTTTGAGTTCTTTGTGGTTGCCAAGTTCATGCCAAGCATTTTCAAGTGTCAACTTTTCCTTGGTCCTTCTTTGGCCGATTTGTCTATATCTGGTTCTAGTTTGGGTTGACCTTGCGTATTTAATTTTGTATTTAATATTTGTTGAGAGCTGACTTGTGGATTGGTTTGCATTTAATATAAGTTTTTATTGAGTTGGTAATTTTTAACATGCCAACTTGTGGTCGTTGAAGTATTTAAAGGGGTCTTGGGTAGAGTCTTAGGCATGATTAAGAAGATAAGAAATAATAGAAGTAGAGTGAGAATGGAAAGATCATCATTGAAGATTGAAATTTGAATTGTAATGTTGGCTATAACCTAAAAGGCCTTACAACTAAGCATGTATGTTGATGAT